>JAQFVV010012442.1:5819984-5919984 GCA_028023455.1 Epiperipatus broadwayi
GGTGATGAGGGTTTTACTAGATAGCAAGTTATTATCCGTTTTAAAAGTATATTATGCTTCAAACCTTTTATCTTAGAAAATATAAATGGGTATTTTAATATTTCCTTTGTTATTTATTTATTTATTAAATAGTGAATTATTAATTCTGAATATTTTAATGTTAATTATGCATTATGAAATATCAATACCAATATTAAATATGATAAACATCAAATTTATAAGCAATCCTTAAAATGGAACAATGACTTAAATGTAATTTATCTTGGATTAACAATTCACAAAGTAAAATGTAATAATCTATATGTTATGTTTTGGAAAAGATTACATTACAAAATAAAATTAATTGTGCTTTACATCATTGTGAATTCTGTTATTTTAAAAATATTTGTGATTTCTCATATTTTTTTAGAATATCCTTATGTATCAATATTTCATTGATATAAATATTTATATCTTTATAAGGAAATAAAATAATTAAATTGGCCTTATAGTAATGAGTTATATTATATTCATTATTTGGATTTAATAATACAGGAGGATTGAAGTGTTTAAAAACTATACCTATTGCACATATTTATCTTGTTTAAAAACAATTTTATTTAGGAATAAGATGTGACATAAATATGATCTACTATTTAATAATGAAACATATTATGGAGGTTTTTTATGTGTTAGTTACAACAAAATGCATTTTTATATATATTAAGTGATAGTTATCCATAAGAGGATACATATAAAAGATAAAGAATGAAAATGGTTATCATCACCATATATTACTAGTACATTATGTACTTGATGTGGCTTCACATAAATGAACATTATTGAATAATATATTTTGTGTAAAAATTTGATAAAAGTATAAACTAATGGATTATTTATTTTAGTTTACAACAATTGCTTCTTTCTTAGTTACTTAATATTATAAGTAGTAATATTGCTATTAATATAATAAAGTATATAAGGTTTGTCAAATATTATTTATACTAATATATAGGTAATATTAAATTTAATATTAATGTTGGTGATATTTCTTTAGTTTTGGATTGTGTACATGTAAATAATTATTAACCTTTCAATTTCTCAGGATGACAACATTTTTCCATTTGACAAATTCATCCTCTGGTGAATTTTTTTCATAACTATTATATGTTAAAAAGCATGTAAAACAATATATTTTATAACAATAAATTTTCAATAAAAAATTTACAGTAGAAGATGGAAAATTTAAAATTCCCATTCTTACAATACCCATAAGTCCTGCCCTGACATGTTCAGCCATTATCTGTTGCCAAGGCTGTAAAATGTTTGGCATTTTATGACATTGTTTGAAGAAAATAGTTCCAATTAACAAAAATGTGTTTTTTTGCAAATTTATTATGGTTTTAGATAATTTTTAAAATAATTTACTCTATATTTATTAGATATCAAGAAATATAAATTATTAAAAACTTATTTTGACTTGAAATACTTTATTTTCAAAAAATATAACATTATATTAGCAGATAATTTTACCATGGCCTGAAGCAATTTACAAAATTAGCTTCTATGTAAGCAATCTACTTATACTTACGAGTATGAAAACATCACAATTTTGCAATAAATATTCAAAAAATTTAAACTTTCAAAAAATAATTCATTAGATATAAGAGAAATAAATAATTATTCATTTGGATGTTTAAAAATAATAAGAAATAAAAAATATTTTATTGATTTTGGAAACTGAAAATAATCTTTTTAGAAACGATGATGTGTAAAGTCTTTGCTTTGATTACAATTTCATTTTTTTAATATTTACAGAAGCATAATGTGAACCTTTAAAATTTATTTCCATAGTAAACAAAAAATATCCAGCAAATAAAGTCAAATTTATTATTTTGTGATAAGTAATAATCATTTTACATATATTTTACATTGATGTGTCAGACAAAAAAAATGTCAAAAAATGCAAACCTACAAGAGTGTTAACTCTTTAAATGACAATTAGTTTAATTGGTCAATTCACAAATTTGGCCATAAAAATATATTCATCTTTTAATATTATATTCACTTTAGTTTCATTTGTAAAAAGTATATTGATAATTTGTCAGGTTATGAAAGTGAACAAAAGCTATTTCAAAAATAAATTTTTGATTATAATTATACAAATATTTAATAGTGATGAATCTAAAATGAATGTTAATAGCCAACTAAAAAGTGTTGCTGATATCAGTGATTTCTTTCTCAATTTTACATTGCAGAAAAGTAAATAATTTTTACTAAAATCTTAGCTATTTTTCTAAAATAATTTTATTTTTAGCATATTTTATCAAAATAATTAATAATATGTCAAAAAATACTTTTAAAATTGTTAAAACATTTGTTTATCACTTTCAAAATGAAACAAAAGAAATCATAGTGGTAAACATTATTGACAAGCGGTTTTCTTTATCCTCTACAATTAACAGCCAATCAGCACCAAGAACAGACTGCCTTCTTCCATTGTTAAAACTAAAACTTGAAAATTATTGACTTTTTACTTGTAAAATAATTCAAAAGAGGGCAGCATCATATGAAACTTTTTCTAAACTTTAAAAAGACCATAAAACCTTTATCATAGCTTAAAAATGTTGGAATTCAAGCAACTTGAAGCTGGCACCATTTTAGACCAGAGTAACCTCAGAAGATGTTAAACTAATATAACCCTTTATTATATTGTAATGATTATATGTTTTATGGGTTATTAAGTTTCAACCTCAAAATTAGATTCAGCCAATTACCCATATTTAGATAAGCAGATCAGTAAGGGACATTTTATTCATTTTTTTTTATTTGTTAATGATCTGATATTTTATGGTAATATCTTCACACTAAAACTCCAATATATTTCTTTATTTATTTTTATGCTTAGCACTTTCAAAGGAACAATGCCTTCATTTTCAAAGCTATAGATAGATAGAACTATCTATCTATAGCTTTGAAAATGAAGGTATCATTCCGTTGAAAGCGCTAAGTATAAATATAAATAAATAAATATATTGGAGTTTTAGTGTGGAGATATTACCATAAAATATCTGATCATTACATATATATAAACCATACATTTAGATATTTAGTAGTTACACTTAAATATATTACCATAAAATATCTGATCATTACATATATATAAACCATACATTTAGATATTTAGTAGTTACACTTATTTGTTAATATTATTTTTAAATATTATATAATAAGAAATAAGGCAATTTAAACTTAGTGATGTAAATATAATTTGATAATACAGTATTACTCCTAACAATGAATGAAGAAAAGATGTTGAGGTGAAAAAAATAATTGTGTCATTAATACCACTTAGATATGCTAAACAATAATTATTCTTTCTTCTTTTAAAAGAGCGAAAACTTTTCCAGAATTACTAATTGAGGTTGATTAATAATTGATTAGTTCTGGAAACCAAATAATAAAGGACACTTATAAAACCTTTACCATGTATTAGCATTATGATAATTATTATTCTCTAGTATTTAAATTAAGGATTATTTGAAGAAATAGGCAACCTATTTCTGTTTAATAGTAATGTCATCACAATTATTTATGATAAAATTAGATTTAGAAACAAATACTAAAATTTTTTTTTTAGAAAATGTTATATAATTTTCTTTATGGTTATTATTTGTTTTTGTCATTTATTTATATTTCATAATAAAACAATTGTTAATTTTTAATACTTCTCTATTGTCATTATAAAAGAAGCATATTCATTGCATATTTATAGAATAAAAGTCATATTTAAAATATTAGATTACACATAAATGTATCTGGATTCAATACATCATTATTGTTATCAATGCTAACAAAAATATAAAAGTATTGGGTATGATAGTGTTCGTAACATGTATGCATTTATTTTTTCTATTTGATGTAATTCTGAGATAAATCATTAGTTAACTTTATATTTAAAATTATTAGCCTTAGTTTCAAAACACTTATTAGGTTACTCTTAATTACACATTACAGTTAGAAGCAATATACTTGCAATGTATTTCATTGAAAAGCAATAAGAGGAAGCATACACATATTTTTAAATAATCTGAGAAATGTATTATTTTATTAAATTTGAATCTATTATTAAATTATAAAATATTTTAATGCATGTGGAATATAGAACTTGTATGTATGCAATTGCAAATTGTCTGTATGATAGTCACACTTTAACATTAGAGCAACCATCATAGCTAATGTTGTTGGTTGAGTTTTCTCCTTTTGGTCATAATTTGGCACCTAATGTGGAGATTATATACAAAAAATGACCAGCAATATTTGACAGCATAGTTATTTTTTGCTTTCATTCAAATGACTTAATGCAAAATGTTGTTTTAGAGTAAGAATAATATCCAATGGATTCTCATAAAAATCTTTGGTAATTATTTTTTTGACCATACAAACCATTTGATGATGTTGTGTCTGGCCCAAACCACATTCATATGCTGTTTCTTAGGTCATTTAATTTCACTAGTAAAACTTCTTTATGAGGCCCTTCAAATTTGCCTATTAGGCTGCCTTTACATGGACTAGTAATGGCTAGTTTAATGTGATTTGTGAATTTATTGCAATCAACATTTGGCTAGCAAAATATGCCTGGCTTAACTATGTCTTATGATATTTTAGTTTGACTATTTCTTCAAACATTTGAATTTTTTTTCATGGTATCATTTACGAGTATGTTTTTTTAAATATCCATGTTAATTAAAAATATTGATTGAAAATTGTGTGTTTTACACATAAATTGTCTTAAAATTTGTTTTTAATAATTATCTTTTTTTTTAGAACAAAGTTAGGAATGTTGTATTTTTGATTGGAAAGGATATTATCAAGTGCAATTTTAGTATAACTCATGAATCATCACGCTCTTTTGATAACACTATATTATTTATTCAAATGGCATCTTCTGCCCATCAGCTTGTTAATTTTGGCCAATTGCAAGTGACAAAAAAGGAGGCAGTGTTATTTTTGCAAGATAAAAACATTATAACTTCTGTGAAAAAATGTTTGTGGATGAGACATGTTTATAAGGAAAGTGCAAATATACACCTTTGAATGTGAGTCAACATCCTGCTGTCATAGGTGTTCTATACACAAGCATATGTGGTTTGAGGGCTCTAAAATACCTCTTGTAAAGAAGTGTTGAGGCTTGTCTATTTGTGGAGTCATGATGAACTAACAATCAAAAGGGTCAGTGAAGAATTAGAACTATCCATCTCTGCTGGCATCAAGTGGACATGCAGGCTTCATGACCTCGGCAGAGAAAGTCTTTTGTCTGTTCCCTGCCATCAAATTGGAGTGACAGGCTGTATTGTTGAGATAGACAAAATTATTGTTTTCAAAGAGAAAAAACCATCAGGGTCAAATGATGTCACAGCAATGGATTTTTTGGTGATATGTGTAGAGAAACAGTGGAATGTTTTGTTGTTGCAGTTCCATCACATTCTGCCAAAAACCTTTTAAAGTGGATCATAGAAAACATTAAACCCAGCTCCACATTCTTTTCAATTGTTAGAAAGGATACTGGACAACAGATATCAAGGCTGCTGGCTTCAAACATCTCAGAGTCAATCATAAATTCAATTTTGTAGACTCCACCTCAAACACACACACCCAAAATATTGAGAGTCTGTGGGGATTGTTGAAGTGGAAAAATCGAAGACAGCAAGGCATGCTTCATCATCTTGTGAAGGAGTAGTTGTCAGAATGTATGTGGAGGTGTCTGCACAAGAGAGAAAATTTGTTTGTATTTATTCTTAAAGAAATGGTTATTAATGAATGATTTGGAGAGGTCTTTTATTTTTTAGCCAATATTTTTGGGGGTTATTTAAAGTTCATTTGAGTTTTTGTTATTCAAATGTTTGTAAATATGACATTAAAGTTTATTAATGTTTATTTAAAGAATAAAAGTTCTAATTTTTTTAATAATTGTGGTTTGTATTTTTTATTTCTTTTTAAAGTCATGAAAGAGGTATTTTTCTATATAATTTACAGACTACTTTTAAAATAATAAAAGATTTTAAGTGTTCTGTAACAAGAATCCAATTGGCTGTTTACAAAAAAAAAAAAAAAAAAAAAAACATAAAAAATAATTTAATTAGGCCAAAAGAAATCCTTAAAAGAAATATAAGTGGTATTTAAAAAAAAGGGAAATTAAGCCAAGAAAAGTTTTAAAAATAGGTCAATTAAAAAAGGCAATCCAAAAATTAAGAATCATTCAATTAGGCCAAACGAAATTATCAAATAAGCAAAAGAATCACATATGATATTTTTAAGAAAGTAAATTAAGCAAAATAAAAGTTATAAAAATAGGTCAATTAAAAAAAAAGGCAATCCAAAAATTAAGTATCATTTAATTAGGCCAAATAAAATCATAAAATAAGTAAAAAGAATCACATATGATATTTTTAAAAAAGTAAATTACGCTAAAACTCCAATTAAAAAAAAGCAATATAAAAATTAAGAATCAATTAATTAGGCCAAACAATGTCATAAAATAAGCAAAAGAATCACATATGATACTTTTAATTTAAGGAAAATATTTGTAATTTAATAACATTAAATATTTATATTTAATAACATGAAAAATTGTAATTTAATAACGTAAATTAGGCCAGGGAATGAAATATTTATGTGTTTTAAACAGTATAAAATGTCATCAGGTTTCTTGTATGGTCAAAAAAATATCTACCAAATCTTCATTAAAGATTTTTCTTTTAATAACATTTAATATAGTGCAATTTCTAGATAAAACTTCTGCTTTTTCAAGATTGGATAATGTATTTGAATTATGTTTTAGAGAAGTAACACTAGTCATATTTGATATAAATACTATGGGTGATATTAACTGTTTTATTGTGTTATGTACATAAAATTCAGATTCTTCATCTTTCATATCCATAATCTGAAGATGTGAGATTACTACATTTTTTACAGCAGTAACATGCATTTCTTCTATTTTTTTTATTTCACTCATATACTTGAGCATTTATATTTGGATGCACAATTAAATCATCAAGATAAATTTTATTTCTACTTTATATATTATCTGCCTTTCTTTCATTTTCTTATAAAATTGTCAAACTCAGTGGAGACATTGTGGTGATATTCTTTAATTTGTTCTGACTATATTTTTGAACCTCCACAAATCTTGTTTACATACTTATGAAGTCTCTTAATATCTCCAAATTTAGACTGTTTTTCAACTTTATTTAACTTTTTTAATATTATCTAATTCATTGTAACAGGAACTGGGTTCAAACCCTGTTGCAAAAAGGGAACGAAAATGTAGTTTGTAGATAATTTTTTTATTTATTTATATATTATTCATATTATAAAATTATTTGTAAAAGTCGAACATACCAAGCACACGTGTATTTTCTGGAACGAGGGGTGTGGACATATATTATGAGTGGCATACATATATGTAGGTAAATATTATTGTTGATAACAAGGATGTAGAAATTTAGAAGACTTTAAATCAGGTAAAAGAAAAATTTCTTTTGTAAGTATAAACTTCCTGAATGATTTGGCCAAACGGATTGCATTGTTCAATAAAAAGAAAGAAAAAATAAAGAAAGCAAAATCCAACTGCTTGAATGGATATATTTTTTTTTGTGTGTTTGTTTTAATTAAATGGATTTTTCAGAAATAATTTTGATAAAAAAAAAAAGAAATATGAACATGGAATGCCATTAGTTATTGAAATATTTTCGAACTCTTTTGTTTGGTTAAAGTTGACAAAAGGATTTGTAATTAAAAGTTGAGGAATTTAAAAGAAAAAGAGAGATAAGTAAAAGTCAAGATTGCTAAGTGGTTTTCCTTTTGTTTGATATTTTTATAAGAAAATCTATTTTTGAAACAAAGGCATACCAGCGATCAGGAGGGAGGCAACTGGGATTGATTAATTAATTTGAAAAAATGGACAGTTGAACTCTGCTAGTCTGACGTGTAAGAAGTGCAGATATTCTAAATTTTTATTGAAGAAAATTTATTAGGAAAAGCTGTTATATTAACTGAAAAGTTGAAAGTTGGAGAAGTAAATAGTGTGAACTGAACTACATATATGAGTGACCTCATGGATCGCTTGGGATAGAATCACCATCATGCATGGTTGGTGTTCGGACTCCAGCCATTTTACCTATGCCACATAAATATATTCCACAGTCAATGTCTCCAATTGCCCTATATAACTAAAGATATTTGAATCCAGTGCAGAGCATCTGCCATTCCGGAATTAAGCCAAAAGAATATGGAACAGAAGATTGAATATGCCACTTTAGAGGGACTAAATGAATGAAATGTTAAGTGGAAGTGATGGACACCATATTTGCCTATGTAGGATCCCCAGCATCATTTTGCGAGTGCACTCGAAAACACATATGCTAGTTATTCAAATTATACTATACTGGTAAATATACACTTATTATGCCATTTTAAATTTTTAAAGTTAATCCAACCTAATTGCTAGAATATTTCATAATATATCTTTATTATTAATTTTTTTATTGTCTTACCTTTAATAATAATTCATTAAAATATTTATTATATGTATATGTGTGCCATTTATTGTTTATGTTTTTTGAATAAGTATTAGTAGATCTGTAATTAAATTATTGAGTTAGTGCAATACACATTATAAAATTTATATGTTCCAAAATCTTATACACGTGCATGCCGGTGAGAAAATGATGATAATTTAAAGTGAGACAGATTATATAGAAAGGTATATGAGGATTGTAAAAGGTTTATTTTAAACTTTAATGGGAGTAAAAGAAAATAGAAAGCTATAGAAAGAATTGATTTGAAACTTCATTCCCCTTTCATTTCTTCTCCGGCGCAAGGCGCTACCACTCCCTGAGCAATAAAGCAGGCAAATAATTAAATGGCTGAATCAAATAAATATTTAATAGGACCTACGATTCTTGTTAAATAAAAGATTGGTGCTTGGCAATGAATAGAATATATATATATATTCTAACCTTGCGATTCTGCAATGAATAGAATATATATATATATTCTAACCTTGCGATTCTGCATCCTCACTTCCAGATAGTATAAAATATAAAATAAAACAGGTTCTAGCTCAGTTATTAGTTAATAACTAAAGTATTCAGTATTAAAATTAAAATGTTTCACTAGCTTAAATTTAAAATACGTATAAGGTTCAGTTTATAAAATGAATTAAATAAATATTTAATATTTTCATGAGACTTGAAGTGAAAATACAGGTGACAAGATAGATTACATTGAGCCAATATCCTACAGGATACTACCTCAATGGCATAAGAACACTATCCCCCCTTTATTACTATTTCAGATAACAAACTTATAGTATTCTTACGACTTCAATTACTTCTACTCACTAAGACTAACCTAATAATTAAATTTTAATCTTCTATTTAATAATAATCTAGCTCAATAAAATAATATCAGTTTCATAAAATTTATTCTAAATTATTTTTTAAAAATACGGTAGTAAAATATGAGAAGGGATTTTATGTCATAATCTACTACACTTAAACTAATAATAATAAATAACAATAATAATATTCTTCATGTAATGATATAATAAATATGTGACAACATTTTAATAATCTGACAAACAAAATATGTGTGGCAACTGATATCCTATAATTTAATATAATATTGTGATAACTGATTTATGACCAATAAATAATGTAAGATTATGATTATTTCACTATAATGAATACCAATAAAATATTTAAATTTCTTAAGATAATTCTTTATTTATCTTTTTGTGCAAAATTATATATTATGCATATATTGTGTTTTCATGCAGCAATGTGGAGAAATAAATAACTCTGACACAATTTTTTTTTTTAAATAACAAAATTTAACAAAGTTTATTACTAACAATAAATAACTAAACAATTTATTTACATTATTTACAGTGTATATCCTTAACCCTTTTATTTTACAGTTTGATCTACCTGGTTATATAAAAAATAATTTATATTTCAATTATATTTTATTTAGATTTAGGACAAAATTTAAAAAAAAATGTTATTATTTGTTTTCTCATCATGTTTAACTTATTACAAGTATATTTATCTACTTTATTAATAACAGCATTTTATTTCTAATATTATTAAACCATCCTATTTTTTAAAAGAAAAAAAATTCATAGTTAAAAAAAAAATTCTATAGAAAACAAAATTTTAGAATGAGTATGGACTTCTCAACATACAAAAAAAATTCATCTTGCAAAGTCAAAGATGTTACACAAATTATTATCTAAAATTCAATACTAGATTTTAGTATTTATCACACAATGTTTACTAATCATAATATACTCTTCTTTAAGCCCTACTTTAGTATGATATAAGTTTAATCATTAATAGATTTCTATTAATTAATAAACAAGAATATACTATGCATATTGTTTACATAATTTACTTTGTACTATTGTATTTAAAAAAAAATACAATACTTATTTTTCTCTCAAAAAAAAAAAAATAACACTAAAGCATTTTAAAATTATCACTTTTAAAAATATCTTTGTTTAGATACTTTATTTTAAAAATTTTATATTTCATTTCCGAAATAACATTCAAATATATTTTATGACTCTTTTCTTTCCCTAGGATATTTTGGATCTTCAATCTTAAGTTATAACATTCTGCTCCTTATAAGCAACTAAACTAATCTTATACAAAAATGATAGCACAACCTTAGTTCTAAATTATTTATAATTTCTCTTAAAATATCTTACTAAACGATGCAGTTACATGAAATAAAGATAGCGGAAAACAGATGCATAGGATTAAGGAAGAAAGTTAGAGTATTATACTTAACATATCTCAAAATTATGGCACAGTGCGAAGAGATAGGACATTTATCTGCCTAATATCCTCTAGTACAGGGACGATGATAAAGCTATTTCTTCAGCTTTTTTTTTAAAACATCAAATATTTAAAGCAATATAAACACTGTCCAATAAAATGTGTATCAGTCATAGGGCTATGTTAACTATGCTGATAACCACATAAAGACTAAATATTATTCCCATACCTTATAACATCCTATTTTTTAAAATACATCATCTTGGTTTCCTGCTAACTATAGTACTTCCAAGCCACTATCTCAATATTATTTCTCAAGATTTTTCTACATCTTACATCGATAAAATAACTATCTGCATTTACAAAAACAATAAACAAAATTTGTTAATAGTTAAACAATCTTACTATCCTATAAGAAAAGTCTGCTTACTTCATTGCTCTGTATGTTTAATCATATACGATTTACTTAGACAATATTTGAATATCCCATATCATAAAACTTTTTAAAAAGAATCACATAAATATTTGTTATGTTGGATTATATTACTAATAAAAAAAATTAATAAGATTGTCGTATGCATATTTCCAAATCAATCCTATCTCATAATGTTTTTTTTTTTAAAATGTTGTATGAAATGCATTACATATAATTAAAAAAAAAAACTTTTACACTTCATTCTTCCAATTTATGGATGATCTAAAGAAAACAAAATATACATTATAAAATTATTAATAGCTATTATTATTACCAATAATCTTTATCTGGTCATCATGTAAGGTAGGCTTCCTTTGTCCACTTGGGCATTGCAAATATAAAAAATTCACACTCATACATTTATATTAAAATATTTTTAGCTAAATTATTAGATTGTTATATTATAAGATTTTAATATTAACAAATTAATGTTTTTTATGTTTTTCCTAATCTTATATAAATTTTAGATTTAAATTAGGTTAACAAAATAAAAAAAATCAAAACTATAGTTACATATTTTCTTGACGATAGTTCTTGATAAGTCTAAAATGCTTATTATTTTCTCTAGAGGTTTTTTTTTCAAAAAATGTTCTCCAAGCGCGTTAAAGTTTAAAACAAAATAATTATTAACTCATTTAGTAAAATCTAGAAAAATAATCTTTGGTTTTTGTTTTTTTTTTAAACAATAATATTAATTAATCCCGTGAAGGTTCTTAATCTTCTCTACCAATTTTCTCTGCGTATCTGATGCATCAATCCATCTTATTTAATTTTAAAATATTCGATGAACTTTTAGTACCATTTATATTTCCATGGATCCATTTTTTTTTTCATTCATCTATGCGTTCACTTTTATCTATGCTTCCTTCTGGGTACATTTAAAACTTTCATTTGATATTTTATAAATCGCCTTTAAAATAAAAACTTCAAATACTTTTGAACAAATCTTTTCCAAATATCTTTTAAAAAATTTGAAGAACGGATATTTTAATACAAAACGCTTCTGTAACATATTTTCCTGGGTTCTTTATTCAACTCTGCACTCGAAAATATTTTTTAAAAAAATGTTACCTTTAGAAAGGATATAACATTTTATTCCTTTGAATATTATACTATATAAAATAATTCATGCAAGGTATAATTGTCTTACTACTATTTAAAATAAATCTTGAATACTTCTGCATAATAATGCTTCTCCAATTTTTCATTAGACTCCGTAAAATGTAATGTCCGAGCTGTAGTTTTTATGTATCAAAACAGTTCTTTGGTTATGCATAAATAAAGCTGTATCAATAAATATTTTTACTGTATTACAATTTCTATACATTTTATTTTGTAGTATATCCATTTTTTATTGCGTAGTTTAGGTTAAACTTTAGATAAAATATGACTGGCAAGCAACTTTAAAATTAGAAACTCATTTTAAAACAAAACTATTCAAATATTTTTTAGTTTATACTTTCTCTTGCAAAAAAAAAATATTAATTAGTTTTTTTCAGATAAAGTTTTAAGAAAGTACTAAAAAATTGACTAAAATAAAAGATTTTAAAATATACTATCTTTTGATAGTTATAATTTTACCTCTCTCCGGTTTCAATACATTTTTTATTCTCCCGCTCTAAGTTACAGACAACAATATTTATTGTCAGTAAAAAAAAAATACCTATTTTTTTATTAGTCAATTCTTATCCCGCTTGAAAACAAATTTACAGATTTTCAATTTATAGCAAAATCATGTCTGAAAATAAAATGATGACGTAATAAACCCGAATATTATTTAACGTATTAATTTTAAATAAATTATTATTTTACTAAAATTATTTAAACATTACATATGATAGTTAACTTAATATTTAATACTATTTACTTTTATGATAGGCAATAATTCTATCCAATTCTATAATATAACTTTTAAAATATTTTAAACTTTGTTATTATTCAAACAAGCAGTGTGTGATATTATACATTAAAACAATCATGTGATTATAACTTTGACAGACATTTTTCTATTTATTTCTCCGTCTAGACTAAATAAAATTGATATACTTATTATATTATATAAAATAACTATAAAAAATTTGGAAGAATAATTTGGAAAATATAGAATTAGATATAATTTTCACTATCATAAAGTTTTATTTTAAAATATACTATATTAATTTTTTCTTATTAAATATTATTACAAATTTAAACATAACATTTATTAACTATAAGTTTTAAACTATTAAAATCGAATTTTTAAATATACTTTTAATTATTTATAGCTGAGTTATTTAATATGGCCAGCTTTTACAACCATATGCAACAATATTTAAAGCTTTATATAACTATTTTTAAATGATTTTATATACTACATATTCTCTTTAGCTTCAAATTGTACTTTAAAGATATAATTGACTTAATATAATTAATGTATTAAAAGAACACATTCTAAATTTAAATTTTTTTAGTAATTGACTGTTATAAACTATTACTGGCCTATAGAAAAGGGCACAATATATATATGTTGTCCATAAACGTAGAGGTCTAATTAAAAGTTAAGTTAAAGTTGGGAGGGTTCAATTTCATTACCTGATATGTGTATGATCTGTTGTCGGTTTCTTCACTTACCCCTTTGAATGATCCACAATTCGGGTAAACTTTGTATAAGGGGTGAATGACTTGATTTTTACGGGAAAACTTTGTCGGAAGGGCTATTAGTAATTCACACGTCACTGTAAAAATTCACTCTCGGAAAAAATGAATAACTGTAGAAAACTTGGTTTGATATGGATAAAGGTTTGAATTCAGCTGAGTTAAAATTTTAAAAATGTAAACAAACACTGACTGTGGTGTAAATTGTTTCATCATATTTATTAAGAATTTGAAATACATTATTTTTTTGTATCTCAGCTTTTCATCTATCGTAATATAAAAAAAGTTTACTCTTTATTAAATTTATATTCTTAATTCATTCTCAAATTATTCAAAAGTTTGATTAGGCTATTTCTATTTATATGCAATAGCATCGGCAGGGAAGTGAACCCACTATCCTGGGACAACTGCTTGTAAGAGAGCTGTGCTGACCTCTCGAACACCGAACGCTTGCCAACTTATATACAATTAATCTCAAATACTTCAATCTTTTCATTCAATTTGATTTTTTAAGTTCTTTCTTAATTTGACTTTTATCTCATTTTGAATTTTAATTAAATTTGCTTGCATTTTATTTTAAATTTGAACTAAACTCTCTCATATCTCATTTTAATAGTTATTTATTTTTCTCACTAATTTTTTTCACAACTTGTTTTGAGATTGAACTAAATTGTCTTCTATCTCATTTTAAGATTTATTTATTTTACTCATTACATTTTCTTGCACCTCTCTTAATAAAAAGACCATGATCTGAATTACATAAATTGAATATGCGTTTTGAGTCCTACCCAATACCAATACATTTTTATTAGTGTTTTTAATTTTATTCTAAAACTATTATTAGTAATAACACACACACACACACACACATATATATATATCGGAAGATATATATATATATGTATTTCCTGATGCTTATATATATATATATATATATATATATATATAAGCATCAGGAAATACAATAATAGCAAATTTTATTATCACATGAAAATTACCTAGGAATTTTCTTTCTGGCCTTCTGTACTTTTTTCATCTGTCCCCAAATATAACAAACATCAAACACAACTGTAAAATAATTTAAAACAAATCACCAATATCATTAGTATATTTTACTCATTTATTTTTAAATACAATATCTGCATATTATAATGGATCAAGAATACAATTATGTATCTTTGACAGCAATAAAATCGTTTCACTATCCATATCGATTACATAATCAACATTGTCAAGATCATACAAAAAATATTATTTTTGACTCAATAATTTACTACAGTTTTATTACTTTAATCGTCGGTTGCTATTTGCAATTTATATTTTTAAATTTTAATTTGACAAAATAAAATAACAAAAGCATTTTGTATTGTGGTTTATTGTCTAATTTAACTACTCTTGAAACTTATATTTATAACAATTATTATCATAGTCAAAAGTTGAGGTGCCAACTTAAAAACAAAAAAAGCAATCTCAAACAGCACTAAAATTGTTTGTAATATCTGCTCTGATGTCGAAGTGTGACTGTCACTAATGTAACTTGCAATTGCCTACACACAAGTTTTAGATTTCCTCATGAGCTAAAACTATTTTATACTTTTAGAATGGATTCAAAGTTATAAAATAATAAATAAACTTTTTAGGATTTTTCAATAATATGGTAACTCTTAGTGTTGTGCTTTAAAAACAAGACTATCAATTTTAAATATAATGCTGGCTAATAATTCATCTCAAGGTTATATATAAAAAAATATTAGGTTGTAGAATGTGTTTACTCATCTTACAAAATGACAGTGTAAAAAGAATGCTTGTGCATCATCTTAAGCAATACTTTTTTTATTTTCGACAGCATCAATAACAATAATGATATAATTAATCCAAATTTTTTTTGAGTAATTTAATATCTTAAATATGATCTTTATCCCATTAATATTATAATGATGATGCTCTTTTAATAGCAACAAAAGAAAAGTATTAAAAAATTGGCAATTGCTTTATTGTACAATATAGGTAGATGGTAAAACGAATAATAACAATAAGGAAAATTATATAAATTGTTTAATAAATATTAGTATTTGTTTCTAAATATAATTTTAATAATGGTATGTGAAAGGTGCATTATCACATAATGCTGCAAAGACTCTAACATTAAATAAGAATAGGTTGTTTATTATTTCAAAATAAACCTCAAATTATCATAATAATAATACAAGATAAATATTTTATGGTGTCCTTAATTAATTTGTTTCTGCAACTAATCAAATACTAAACAACCTCATTTAATAGTGCTAGAAAAGTTTTCATTCTTTTAAAGAAGCATGCACAATTGTTGCCCAGCATACCTAAATGATATTTATATCATAGGGCATTTACTTTACCTCAAGATTCTTTATTGAATTCACTTGCAGGTTTAAACATTAGGAGTGACACACTACTAACAAATATAACTAGATCATTAGGTAGCCTTAATACTTACTATATAATATTTAATATTAATCCTAACAAATAAGAATAATGTTTAAAATATATGTTATAGATCGACTTATCTAAATAATATTAGCTCCATTTAACTTTGAAATTGAAACATATAAACTCATAAAACAGATAATCATTACAATACTGCAAAGTTTTGGTAATTTTAATAGTTTGCATGTATAGAACCAAAGATAAGATAAATTATATTTAATCTAATTAAATGTTACTCATCATAGTAGTAGTAGTAGTAGTAGTAGTAGTAGTAGTAGTAGTAGTAGTAGTAGTAGTAGTAGTAGTAGTAGTAGTAGTAGTAGTAGTAGTAGTAGTAGTAGTAGTAGTAGTAGTAGTAGTAGTAGTAGTAGTAGTAGTAGTAGTAGAAGTAGTAGTAGTAGTAGTAGTAGTAGTAGTAAAGTGTAGTAATAGTAGTAGTAGTAGTAGTAGTAGTGGTACTAGTGGTAGTGGTGTAATGGTTGTAGTGGTGGTAGTGGTGGTGGCAATGGCAGTGGCGGTGGTGGTGGCAGTGGTGGTGGTGGTGGCGGTGGCAGCGGTGGTGGGTTAGCAGTGTTAGTGGTGGTGTGGGTGGTAGTGGTAGTGGTAGTGGTGGTGGTGGTGGTAATGGTGGAGGTGGTGGTGGTGGTAGTAGTAGTAGTAGTAGTAATATTAACAAATAAATAAAAATATTACCTGTATATTAGATTAGTACAATTGTTTAAGAGAAGACTATTATAATATTTATTACATTAATGATAATAATACCATTAAATACATAAGAAAAACCCAATAGTGCATTAAATAATCCCCCACTTTATACTCCTACATTTATGATGATGTAAAAATTTACCCCAATGAAATTATTGATAGGTGAGAAAATTTCAATTTTCTTAGAAATTCACAAACCCTTTTAAAATAACTATATTCTAGATTATGTAAAACACATTTAATTTATTTTCGTAATGATTTTCTGTAGCATGACATTAAGATTAATAAATTTGACTTAGCACACTATTAATTCAATGTGAGAACACATTAATCCATTTTAAAGATTGCATTTAAATTTGATGTTTAGTATATTTAATATTTGCATTGATAATCCATTATTCATAATCCATTTAACGATATTTAAATATTCATGTACCAATAATGTAATTGTATTTCTTTAAGCATTGGAGATAAATTTATAGTTTATTACAGATATTTTACCCAAAAGATTAGCATTTACTACTTTATTTATTTAAAGATTATAATTAAACCATTCACTTATAGAGCTTGAATCTAGGTTGCTAATAGTTTTTAACTTATATGTAATCTAGCAAATAGATTATCTATATGCAGAGAGACTTTCATTAAATTTGAAATAAGCTTCAGCATTACTCTTAGTGACGATGCTTATAATGACCTAATTAAGCTAACAAATTATAGTGTTTCCTTTCATAATTAAAGATGAGATAAATTCACAATATTAAGACGTAATATGGATATTTTTTGAACTCAAGAAAACAATCATTTTACAATATTTTTAAAATAAATATCAGAAATGTATTTGAAACTAATAAATATAATTTTCCAACTATCTCAGCTGTTTAATATTATTTGCAATTAAAAAAGTCCAACAACTTATTTTTGAAGTTGTTAGACAGAATGTCCTAAGTGAATTTGTTCATTTTTCATTAATAGTTGACTGAACTAAGTGATATTTCATGGAATAAATAATTAAATAATAAGGTTTTTTTTAAAAGTAACTTTATTTAAATATTCCAAATACATTTAACTGTTAGCAATAGCACACTGCCCTCTTTTTCAGATGTTACTACCCTGACCAATGATAATAACAGTGTGGAATCGAACATGGACCCTTATATTCTTGAATATTGAATTTTAAAATAAGTCAGCATGTCCTGAAGAAGAAAAAAAATACCTCTCAAAATTTTGTGCATATACTAACCTAACACTTGAATGTGTTTGAAATATTTAAAAAGTTAATTTTTCTAAAGACTCAATATATATATTAGATAGTGTCTGTAGTCTACTATATAAATGCAACTAAAACCTAAATTAATAGTATTTTCTAGTGATGATGTATTTTACATCTGACCAGAATTTCTTTGTTTATGTTAAGGTTGCTTTTATCCTTTGACAAAAAATATTAAGACCACCAACCACATCACATAAGTTTTTTATTAGTTTATTAATATGCTTCCAGAAAAAAGTTATTGTAACATTTTGTTTTAAAGCGGTCTATTATAAACTTGAGTAATCATTAGAATATGGTAATATTTTCATTTTCAGAATAGTATTATGATTTTTCATGTTTCAGTAAAAACTAGAATTCAAAACTGGAACTAAATGTTTTATGTATTTGATGGTCACAATATTATTAATAATGATGAGTCAAAAGGATGTGTCAGTAAATGTTGTTATCATATTTTCCATTATTATTCAAAAGATGATTAAAATACTGTTTACTTCTACTCAAAATATATTTCTCACCATACAAGAAATTTGTGGAATTTATATGATTACCTATTTTTAGTTCCATATGTTGCTTTCATTTGTTCAAAAATGATCAACAATCATCATGATTATCATGCATCTGTATCTTACTCAGAATTTCAAAGTTTAATTTATTTACATATACAGTTAAGTCTAATCCAAGTAAATCAATCAATTACAATCAACATGAATTGTAAAATATGAGTGTTACATATGTACTTGCTGAAAGATACAGTGCATTGATGAATTGTTTCATAATTACTGAGTCCAATAGAATTTATTGTGTTGCATAGTGTTCCAGAAATTCCAATCCTGAAGGACATCAATTAAGAAGTTGAAATCTGGGGCAGATTCTAGGGCTGGAGCAGCTGGGACTGCCATGAATGTGTCATTAAAGAGTTATCTGGCCACAGGTCTGATCTTCTAGCCCTAACTGACATGTGTGTTTATCTTCTTCCTTCAATTTGTGAAGGATACTTAAGAATAGCTTGTCAATTGGACAATCTGACCCTTGTGAAATATAACTTTACATCTGACAGATCAGATTGAAATGTTTATCATTATTGTTAGCCTGATCTAAGTTTTTTTTTTGAAAGAATATTTTAATGAGATACTGGTGGGATCTAAATTATTCACCTTCATTAAGGAGATGTTAGGTAGTTCTGGCCACAACTCACAGATCAAGAATGTTAACCATCAACTCCTCTAATCTCAAATATAGAGGGTGTATGGGGTTAATGTTATATCCCCATTTGATAACAGAGGAAGGCTGTCATAGGGAGAGGCCAAGATTGACTTCCAGGAGAAAATCAACAAACTTTTTTCATTAAAAACAAATCATTTATTAAACAAGAAAAATTGTTACAATTGTTAAATTAAATTTACATGACTTTGAACTAAACTGTCTTTTGCTTTAAAAAAAGCTATTCTGGTTCTTATCCCAAACAAGTTTTTCCTTGTAATTTTGGGGTATGCTTTGAAAGATTGTTTATAAAAACAGTACCTTATTCCATGTGTTGTGAAATAAATTTGAAGGTGTGAGCAAAACTTGGGGCTGAGCTTAAGCAATTCAGTTATCTTTGATAATCACAGTATTCCAATGGGAAGGAGATTACCCATTTTTGTTTGGCATTCATAAACTAATTGAAATATGTGCCAGTATGATAGTTTATTTTGGAACAGTGTACTGATGCTCTGATGTTTTCAATAATGACAGTCATTTGTTGTTGAATCGAAAAATTGTACTGTTTATGAGGAGGCCAATCTATAGGGACCACCTTCTTCATTGGAAATGGACATTCTATTTCTTGGTTGTCTCTGAAGATTTTAAAGAGATTATTATGTGTTCTTTGAACATAAAATACTTTGAGTCAGTGAAGCCCAAGACCATTAAATATTTGTGGCTTTTGAAACTGATTACAGGGTCCTTGCCCCCAGCATAGCTCCCTGCATAGTATTTTAATTTTTGGTGAATGCCTGTGTTGGTGTGAAGCCAGCCAAGTAGTAAAATATTTAAGGTAATACTACAGAATTGAGGAGATGAGCTTCCCCAACAGTGATAGTTATATTTTGATAGTGATGTGATTATGCCTTCAACTTTGTTGATCAGAGACTTTTTAAGATCTCTCCTAATAATGGAAGAGAAGAGGCCAGATGAAACCCCAAATTTTTTTGCAGAGAAGTCTCAACCCTGCCAGAGATCTGTTTGCCAGTTAGAATTGACCACA
Source organism: Epiperipatus broadwayi (assembly GCA_028023455.1). NCBI lineage: Eukaryota > Metazoa > Onychophora > Udeonychophora > Euonychophora > Peripatidae > Epiperipatus > Epiperipatus broadwayi. Next base: position 5,840,609 of record JAQFVV010012442.1, read on the forward strand.
TATACAACTTCCCTCTGTTGATTCTGAGAACAAATTTGCATGAAAATTGGTCCAAGAATTCTTCAAGCCTTATCAACTCTTCCTGGGATGAGAAAAATATCACCACTCATTCATATATATGTGGCACATATTCTCTTTCAGCAAAGCAATAGCTATACCAGGAAAGATAGCTTTAATGCCCAACAGCAGTGGGTTGATGTAGGCTACAAAAAATAATTGCACTCAGTGGTGATCTCTGTGGAATGGAAATGCCAGGCCAAAATCCTGAAGCAACTGTGCCATCTAAAGATAGAATTACCTCACAATTTTGTAATAGGGTCTTTATCATTTGGAGGTATGCCATAGGAATTTGGAGTTTCTCCAGAACATTGAGTAACATAATGATCTTGATGCAGTCCAAGGCCTTGGTAATATCAAGTTGAACTGCAAATAGCTGGGGATTTCTTTTCCTGTGAACTAGGTCTACAACAAAGTGAAATTGGCTGATGGCATTAGCAGTCAAACTCCACTTCTTGGAAAACTGATAAGACAATAGTTGACCAATGATATTATCTTGTTTGAGGCTCTTTATTGATTTGATCCATGAAGGGACCATCAAGATTGGCCACAGATTTTCCAAATCATGAGGTGCATCCCATATTTTTATAAGGGAGAACATGGCAATTGAACAAATCCTGTCCAACTCTCTACTTTCATCATCCAGAAGATCCACTATTTCTTGATTATACAGATGGTGAACACTTGTAAATGTATGAATAAGAACTTTGGGACGCTGTGTAGGCCAGGATATGTTAACTAATCTTGGCCAACTTTCTACTGTCATCATCCAGATGATCCACCATTTTCTTGATTATAGGGATGGTGAACACTTGTAAATGTATAAGTAAGAACTTTGAGATGCCATGTAATCCAGGATGTGTTCAGTCTGGCATGGACTTTGGTTTTTACAGTATTCTGGCCTCCAAGATTTTTTGAAGGGCAGAGTACTTAGTGGCATATTTTTTACACAAGTTAGCCATCCCTAAGGGTTGGAATTTCTTACTGTAGTGTTCACACAACCTGTCCAACATGGAAGATACTGCAGAACTATTGCCTTGTATCTCAATAAATCTTGGGGATTTTGACCTTTTGCAAGATGCAAGGGTTCATTGGAGAAAGCCTTTGGTCCCACAGTGTTGATGGTGAAGATACGATGTGCCATTTTAACCAAGATATAGTTGGCAACCTCTGCAGAAATCTATAATTAGCTTTTAATGTCAGGATATTAGGGATATGCTGGGTTTTATGGGGAAGATGTTTTAGTTCTTTGGTGATGGAGTCCAGCTCACCAAGCATCTAAACTGGATCCTTAGTCTCCCTCATACATCTTGATATCCAGTATGTTAAGAAATTAATGAAGATCCTCCAGGATATATTTGCAGGGAGGCAAATAGTTACAATTGGTTGAAGGTGATGTAGGACTCTGTATTGTGATGTTATATCTGGTGAGCATTCTGATAGTGTGACGCAAGTCAACCACAGGATGTGGGGAAAATTTGTGGTTGATAATAACATCTAATGCAAATTGGTCTAAAATGATGGTTAAACCATAGGTGAGCCTTGATGATTGATGACAGGGATGGAGAGAAGTATGTTAGATCTATTAGAGAAGTTGACGTTCTCATATAAAACAAGAATGCAGACTGAAGAAAATTTTTTTCTTCCACTAATCATTGATAGTCTTAAGCACAGGAGGTATTTTGAAATAAATTGTTCATAAGAGTGGTTAAAATCCCTGATAATCATAGAGGGAAGTGTTCTGGTCCTAAGAATGAATTAATAGCATGTATTACATGAGTACAAGTTCTGAATTTTGTCATAAATAGAGATTAATTACATTAAGTGACCATCCACCCTGTTGATTTATGGTGATAAGGCAAGTGGAATCTATATGTAGGATTTTGAATAGGGAAATCGAGAAGTTTTTATTTATAATAATAGCAACTCCCACTGAAGCTGAGGAAGAAAAGCTGTAATGGAAATAACCCAAACTGTGAATTAAGTTTACGACTCTAGAATTAGATTGCATATGCAATTTGGTTTCACAAAGAGAGAATATGTCTGGACCAGAATGATGGAACCAATGTTCTAGAGCTAATGTCACATGAGTTCAGGGCCTGGATATTGATAGAGACAATGTTAAACATGGCTGGACAGATCATCTTATCTTCAAAAGACCTGACCTCCTCATGATGATAACAGATCAGATCAGAGTCTATACTAATGCAGGAAGATATACTACAATTCAAAACAGAACTGGAGTCAGCTGCAATCAATGAGGAGTAGAAGCTTGAACTCTCCAAATAAAGAAAGAATGTGGCACAGTGTGATGGAGAATTAGCTGGTTTCCCAATAGAGGGAGAGTATGATAAGACATGGCCTGTATATCTGGCTTTCTTTTCTTTAGGACTAGACCCAGAATTTGAGAGGTAATCATTATCAGCAAGATCCACTGTAGGTAAGATATCAACACTAGTGGTGGAATTTTCTAGGGAGGAATTTGATTTCCTAGTCCTATTTTTTTTCTTTTTTGTCATGGCAGAGGGAACAGGAAACTATTTTTGTCTTTCAATTTCACTAGCTGAGGTCATGGAGCAGCCATCATCCTCAACCTCAGATATAGCTTCAACAATTTTCTTTTCTTCAATGTGTTTAATATCAATACTTATGCACTTATAATGCTTGTTAAAGAAGTTATATGTTATTAAATTTATTTAAAGCTTAGCGCTTTCAAAGCTCTATGGCTTCATAATCACAGCTGTGCAAAATAAAAATAAAATGGTTGATAGTGATGAGGGGGAGTATTCACATTTATGTTAATTAGATGTTTTGGTATATTATTTAAAATATTGTTTGACTTAGTCTGTCCATCCATCTTTTGGAAATGGCAAAACATGTGTCCTTTCTATTAATTGATTGGTTGTCATTATTTATGAAATGTGCCTCCTTTGTTTTGCGCCTATGGTCATTACTCTCTTTACACACTATTCTGGGATTAGTGGGTTCAAATCTGTGTCCAGTGGCTTTTTCATGTTCCATGAATGCTGATATAGACTCCTTGTTGTACAGTGCCCATTTATACATATATATGTGCTGGGATGCTCTCTTTGTAATGGTAGCTTTTGTTTCCCCATAATATGAGGCTCTGCATCTGGCCTGAGGGCATTGTATCTGGTACACCATTTGAGATGTTAGTTTGGGATCAAGTTTATCTTTTGAATTGTTTATTAGTCTATTAGTGTTGGCTAAAGTGTGTAAACCAATAATAAATTTTTTTGATAATGTTTTAGTTAGATGTTTGGATATATTGGGTATGTATGGCATAGTTATTCTTGGTTTATTATGAACTCAAGCAACTGTCTTTTGTCTACCATTTTCCTTTCAATGGAAAGTTTCTGTGGTTCATTCAAGGTATTCAATTGTCCAGCCACCCATAATTTATTTGAGGGATTGTTAGTTATATTACTTAAATAAATCAGTAGATGTTTCAGAAGATAATTGAGCTGAATGTTGCATGTTAGTGCTGGTATATTTATGGTATTTTTTGGGAATTTCTCCACATTGTTTGCATTTTCTGTCTTGGCAATTTCTCATAATATGACCTTACCACTGACAGAAGAAGCACTGGGGTGGCACTCCACAGAGCACTATTATGAGGGGGGAGTCATTATAGTCTATTAACCCTGGGATAGATAAGGGAGAAATCCTTTTGTCAAGACTGTTTCTAAAAAGTGCTACATTTGTTAGAACTTCCGCATCTGTGAGTTTCTCTAATTTGTAATCAAATGAGATAATTTTCCTAAAGGGAGAAAGAATTGTTTGAAGATCAGTCATCCCAAAATTAGGCACCATTTCTTCTAATATTATGGCATGGTTTAAATCAATTGTGTATAGGTAACTGTTAATTAGTGATTTGTGATTATTTCTGAATTCCTCTTTGGCAAGAACATTTTTAAATTGGATGATAACATATCTTTCATTGGGGTGGAAGTTGATTTTATATATTGAACTCCAAAAACCATGAGATTTAAACAGATCATGCAATGCCTAAATTAGGGAATTTAATTAGGTTGAGGTTTCTGTCTATTGTGGATAAAATCACTGCATTATCATTTTTAAAGTTTTGGAATGTTTTATGTAGAAGAGCAGGGATGGATTGGTTAAATCTTGATTTTACCATGTAAAGATAAGTCACAGATGATCTTGTGAGTATCTTTAAGTGTGTAGCACTCACAAGTTGCTTGATATAATTCATTGTTTTCTGATGTAATTTATTGTTTTCATTGTCAATTATTTGCATAGTCTTGGAGTAAGAGTTCACTTGATATCTTGCTCTGAGATTGCCTTATCTAGAGGCCAAGATTGAGGCTAGGGATTTAAGAACTTAAAGCAGCTTTGTCTGCACAGGACATTGGATTGAGGGCTAACTGATGAAAATTGTATTTAGAGTTCACTCCTAGTGAAGCCCTGTTTATAGAGGTCTTATCCATATTGTTCATATCATAGGACAGATCAGTGTCAGTACTTATGTTGCTGTATTCAAAGATGAAGTCAGACTTCACATATTTGTTTTTAGGCAACTGCCTTGGTAAAGTCTTGGCACTTAAGACTGGGTTATCTGAACTTATATTTTTTTCAGAAAAATTTTGGGGGTGTATGTAGATATCTTGTGGAGAGCTACTACCATAATTCACAACTTTGGGTGCTATCATTTTTCCATAAGTTGATTTGAGAGAGTGGTGCATTAATTTTGTATTAATTTTTGGACTGAATATTATTGGGTTATTTGTCAATGGTCTAACTGTTGATGTGGACTTTTTAATTGCTTCTGGACTACTCTTACTATGTTCAAAGTCATCCTTGCCAAAAACTGGAGTGGTTTGTAGCTTTACACTAGAATCAACAGTTTTACTCAGAATCAAGGTTGTGGATTTGTTGTCATATCTTGTTTGTTCCTTTATAGATAGATTTCTTTTAGCATCAGATTTGTTGTCTAGAGGATTATCTATAGATTTGTAACTTTGGGCCTGTTATCCAAGGTGATCTTGATCTTTATATTGAAATCAAAGTTTGTATTCGTAGGTGTAATGGATGATTTGATATTGTCTCTTTCTTGTTTTATCTTGGAAAATATCTTTTATACTCAGAACTAATCTTGGGAATATAATCTATTGAATTGGAAACATTGAATTTGCTAGCTATTGTAATTTGGAAGTTTTCCACCACTAAAAATTCATTATTTGCATTTCAATCATTTTTTTTCAATGGTGTCACTGCTCTGATGGGTTTTTTTCATAACTTTTTTTTGGGTGGCTCAAAAATTCCAATTATTTCACAGGCTTGTAACCCATATTAAAATATATATTTTTAGACTCCAATATTGAGTTGTATTTGGTTTCTTAATAGTTTTGTGCTGTTGCAAAGTTTTGCCACAATCCAGCACTTCCAGAAGCACCTTATTGTAGCAAAACTCATGATTTTGTGTAGTTCTGACTTTGTAACTTTTTTTGCCACAGGCAATTTTTTTGATTTAAACTCAGACAGATAAAAAAAAATCATTCTCTACAATCTTAGGGTATTGTTTGTTTTGTCTCCGAATGAGTAAAAAGTTGTTTTTGGTTTGCTCAAAGTCCATTTTACTAGTTTTTATATTTTCCGAGATTTTTCCTAAGGAAATTGACTTTTTGGCAGGTTCTAATTTCAATTTCTGATGAAAAACAACACTTCTAACAGTTTTTTGTCTACCCTGATTCTTGTTGACTATTTTAAACCCATATATGAGTTTTTTCCAGAGTTTGTGGGAACTTGTCTATTGCTTAGCTTGAATGTAGTCTTATTAAAGGAAGCCATGATCACTTTCAAAATGGACAATAAAACATCAGAGTAATGAATGATGAATTAAATATCTTGCTTTAAAATTTACTTGAAATAATAAAATGAGTACTTACCAGTTTTTTTATTAAGTTTTCCAAATCTTTTAAGATCTAAATCATGGAAATAAGTCTGATCCAGTCAGAGCTCATGAACTGTGTCCTGCCCAATATGGCTACTGAAAGCAGACTCATCTATAATTTTATATTTTCTTGTAGATTGTTAAACACTTGATTTAAATTTTTAAAATTCAAAATTTAATTTATTGTATCCAAAACAAAAAAATGGCATGTTTTCTTTGAATAATACGACTGTTAAAAAGACCATCATCAGTAACCATATCATGATTCTTTATTTTAATAAAATCAAATTTAATAATGAGACATTTTAACATCCAAATTAAGTAATTTAGTATTTAAATGCTGTTGAAATTTGTGATGTGTAGTATATTCTTATACAAATAAATATCAATTTTCTGGTGAGTGTGATTGTTATAAGACTTATTTTTAATGCAATTATGAATTTTCATCCCGGAGTATCTTAACCTGTAATCAGTCCAACCTTGTGTTTGATATTAATAGCTAGTATTGTAGGAATTTGTGTTAGTTTCTGAAATAAACTTATGTTGTAGCTAATAAATGTTATTGTTTTGAACTTCATTGGATCCATATTCCATTATAATGATTTGTCATAGTCATTAATATTTTGTGTAAAACATGACTAATGACAGAGAATTTGAATTATGGAAATAATACCCCCCCCTGACCAAATAACATATGGTTCAAATATATGTGCACTAATGCAACTCATAAATAAATCTTTAGTAATGATATCTAGAAAAAAAATAGAAATGACTTTTCTCTGAGTTGTCCAATTATATCTTTGCATCTTCTTCACTAATATAATGACTAATTATAAAAATTGAGAAAGTAAATTTTAACACGATGTTAGGAGTTGATCCAAAAATATAAAATACTGACTTAGATTTAACTCCAATCTAACACTGTGAAATCTTCTTTTTCTGATTGATCTTCCCTCCAGCAAGTTGCATGGTTTAATTTGTTGTAATAAATTTACCTCCTTTACATACTCAATTTTACTAAAAGCATATATATTGAAGCTATACATATATACACATGGAATATATATATATATATATATATATATATATATATATATATATATATATATATATATATATATATATATATATATATATATATATATATTATATATTGCTTCACCATTCACTGTGGTTTTACTAAAGACCCTGAGTTCAACTACAATAAATGTAGGGTTCTAGTAAACTATTAAATGTGCAGCCTTTTGTGGCACTGTTTCTGTGTAAAAACACAGAATTATATCGCTTTCCTGGCCAAAACTATGGCTAATATATGAGTGATCATTAATATACAAGTAGATCATATGTAGTGGTTATAATATGCAGCCAATTCTTCTGCGTTCAATAACACTACATCTACTAACAATACTATGATTGTATAGTTTGCTGTTGATTTCATTGCGGGTTAAATTCATATGCATATTGACAGAATTTGTATTATCACTAGAATTTAAGATGAGAGTGTGAGCATTGTAATCTTTTTCAAGTGTTTATTTGTTGATGTTTATGCTTTTCTGTATTTCCCAACTGAAAGATTTTTGCGTACCAATAATTTTCAGCGTATTATTGATATTTGTCAAAAAAAAGTTTTTTGGCTAATTTTGGCTTTTTTAAGAGTCAAAAAAGACAAAATAAAATTTCTCAAGCTCTCTGGCAGACGATTGGAGTTGTTTGTGGAAAAATACCATTTCTGTCGTGACTCAGATGAGAGTTGAAAAAGAAGAGCAAAATATCTACCATGTTATTATGTTTGTGGGACATCCCAAACAGAGAAAGTGAGGCAGTTGCATTTTTGCAAGCCCAAAACATCCTGCCTTTCGTTACAGTTGATTTAGTGCAGTCATATGTGGTTAATAAATTTATTTTCTGGAAAGAATTTGTGTTTTGTTTGCGATTATTTTTATCTGTAAATCATGTAATTAATACCCAGAATGACAGTGTTAAAAAGAGGCGGCATAGTTTGTTGGACATCTCTTGATTGATTTTTTTTTTTAAAAAAAAAACTTCTTTTAACATACCTATTCATTCTGTTTAAAAGCAAAAAGAGTTTTTTTTGTTGTTGTTGTTTTAAATCAATAAACAGCATGTTAAGTAGATTTTAAAAATGAACCCGAGCTAATTTTTGTTGTTAAAAAAGAATAAAAATACCGGATGTTTTATTTGTTATGAAAACAAAAAATCTTTAACAAACTTGTACGAATCTTAAAAAAGATAAATAAATAAATCCTACAGAATGTAACAAAACCGGTTAACATACATATTTTTTGTGTTAAAAAAACAGTACCGCGATTGACTTTTTGGTTTTTGTTTTGGAGTTTTATTTGCTATTATTACAAAAAGCAAAAAAAAATCAAAACCCACCGCCAAAAAAACCCACCTGTATTTATAAATCTAAGAGAAAAAAGAAGTCCTGTTTTATTTATTATTATTAAAAAAAAAAAAAAATCAAAACCCCGTATTTATAAATGTAAGATGAAATACCAAACAATTCTTTTTGTTTATAAGCAAATACAGACATCTGAGGAGGAGTTTGTCAGACAGGTTTGAATTTTTTTTGGTAAATCAATCAACAGCAAACCCCCTCATTTTTAACATAATTCAAAAAGAAAGTGTCGATTCTAATTTTAAATAACAACAGAAATATATGTAAAGCAAATTGTGTATATTTGAGATATTCCAAAAAAAAAGTTAAAACTGTCCCTTATTACTTTGAAATGTATCGAATCCAAAACAAAAAAACAAAAGATGTCTGCAAAAAAGACAGTAGATTTAGAATGGAAATCCCCCTCCCCAAATAAAGGCATATGTCAAAAATTATGCACTTTTGAGATCCAAAAACAAGATCAAACTGTCCATTATAGTTTTAAATTTATCAAATGAAAACCCCCCAAAAAATTAATTATGTCCAAAACAAACAACAACAATATGTTAAATATTAAAAAAAATAATTATGTCCAAAACAAACAACAACAATATATTAAATATTAAAAAAAAAAATACAGCCGTATGTCAAAATACGATCTATTAGATAAAAAAAATCTAGTGGCCCGGTAATGTTATAATGCTCTGTTTTTAACTAGAAACAGTGCCACCAAAGGCTGCACAGTTAATAGTTTACTAGAACTGAATGTAGACTAAATTTAAAGTAGAAGAAATTGCAGAATGTTTTTTTTAATTTTAGATAATAAAATGAAAAGATTTTATTTTAGATAAAGAAATAAAATTTCTAGAGCTCATTAGAGAAAAAAATTAATTAGATAAAAAATAATTAATTAAAAAACAGTGTAATTAAAAATAAGATAGACAACAATGGGAATTGGAAGGCAAGATGGCTAACAAGTTGTGTAGATAGAGAGATAACAGTTTCTGTGCAGCTTTTGCCTGGGTCAGTTCAACCGCTAGGACTGAAAAATAGCACAATATATTTTAGTGAAGAAGAAATATAGTTAACTTGTGGGAAAGAGCTCCCACAAATAAGGTTATATTATCTCTCTGCTAGTTTGGAACCTCCAACATTCAAAAAAACTTAATGAATGTTCGGGTGCTATAATGGACATGACCGGGTCGATTTTTATCTCTCTCTCTCTCGATGGTTTCCTGTTTTTCTGGAGCTGGAAAGGTGTAATATAATAATGTAGAGTTGGTGCTAGAACATTTATTGCCTGACCAAATTCCTGCTACCAGTCATGGATAAAGAAGGACTAAAATCAAGATAAGCCGTTAATTGTGTAGTGCAATGGAATCTCCATCAGACTATCTAGTTAAAGATGTATGCATTTCAAATTACCGGTAATATAAATTTTGTATTAGTGTTTGGTTTACTTTAAAATATTATCATCAACAGAACATATACGTATATTTAATTCTTTAGGAAATCAATAGATCGTTCTTATTTTGGTTTACTTAAAGAAAAAGCAAAATAATTGAAACTAAACTCAGCTTATAGTTTTGTTCTTTTTTTGTGGTTTCACATTTTGTTTTTTCAATCTGAATTAGAATTGCATAGGTGCATATAGGTAGTCATATAATTGGGGTGAAATGATTGAAAATAACATGTATATTTAAGTGGAGGAGAGAGAGTTTATATACTATAGAAACACTAAAGAAGTTCCATTAACAGAGGTAGGTAGAGTTGGTAAAATAGATATCTTGTATCCTTTTATTAAGCCACTAGTAAATGTGTATATATATATATATATATATATATATATATATATATATATATATATATATATATATATATATATATATATATATATATATATATATATATATATAAATGATTATGTAAAGATTGATAGTAGGAGTGGGATTTCTTTTTAATCTAATTTTTTACCTCAGTTTTATGAGAGCTTTGTGGCATGAGAATTTAGATATTAGTATTTAATTTTAGGCTTGATTTTTTTTAAACAGATTATTATTCCATCTTAATCTTTCATGTGTTACTTGGAGAGTCAGAAATATCTTTATAAATTATGTCTTATTTCAATCTCCATATTGGTGGGCGAACCTTACGGATGTCTTGGGATAAGATTCAAGAAATCGTTACATGTAAACCTATTATTGACTGAACATAAGTGTTATGCTCCATTCTGAACTCGGGTCATGATCTGTGAATGACTTAATTCTCACCCTACTATGTTTTAGGGCCAGAGAACTATCCAGCCAAATTTCATTCTATGTTCGTCATAGAGAGAAATATCTCTGGAAAACTGCATGCCAAGAAAAAGGAGAAAACCACCGAATCTCTGAGTAATACATTTAGTAATACATTTGTTTAATTAAGCCTGACTATTTTCTGTGCTCAAACTACTACACAGAAAACCAGATGATGTCGTTAATGTAAAAAGGAAATGAATGGAAGGGGTTTCAAATTTAAGTTACAGGCTATGTTTTTATTACAGCTCCAAGAGCATCTATTTAACTAGTAATTTGTTTGTTTTGATTTTTCTTTCTTTCTCTGCCACCTCTGAGTGATCCAGTTTACTCTCTCTCTCTCTTCCAAAAATCATTCATCCCATGCCAAGTAAATATAATATAATTTTGTGAACTAAAACCAATGTTTACTGGCTATATGTAGTAATTGCCAGTCCATTGATGCTCTTGGGTAGACCAAGAAGTCAATGACCACCTCCTTAGATAGTGATCTTGTGTATTTTTCTTTGTGTATGTAATAAACTTTAATTCTTTTGTGAACAATAGATCTTTTATTTTTATTTTCAATACATTCACATACCCTTTATTCTTATTGTAAATTCCTGTTTCTAGTCTTATCCCTCCCTGACCACCGGGCTTACATTGAGAAGAAATTCTAGTGTGGTTTTGAAGAGTAAGTCACTTAGTGACAATCTGGAGGAATAGGTGAGGTTCAATCCTTCTCAACCTGCATCTCTAGATTAGGTTAAAGCAGCTCTATTTTTCATACCATTAAGGTTTTTTGTATATTCTGGTATCCCAAGCATGACTTTTCTTAAGAGATAGAACCTGAGAGGGAAGTAGGGAAAATTGATGATGATGAAAATTTTTGTGTTTCTGTTTCCCTTTTTTGTGATATGTGAAATGGAAATTTTGGTGAAATGACAAAAGTGTGGATATATATTTTTTCATTGCACTTTCTGCTCTCTCTGGAAATTTTTTTTGTTGTTGTTGTTTATATATAAATGTACATGTGTTGAAACCAATCAAACACTGGTTGGAATAATGATTGTAGAACTATATACTAATAGTTGTTTTTTCTCTTTCTTGGTAGTGTGAGAGGACAGAGTGATCGTTGTGGAGCAGAACAAAGAGGAGTCAGGTCAAAAAAACTTTTATGCAGTTTTTAATATTCATTATAATATAAACATATACATAAAGAAGCAATAAGTACATTTTATAATTGTACATTATGGCAGCAGTGAGAAACCAACTGGTCAGGCAATCTCACTGCAAAAAACTAGCATACTGGTTTCAGCAATGGTGAGGAGATGAATGGGAGAGAGAGAGAGCGACATTAAACAAAAACACTTCAAGAAAACTCAAAAATGTTTTATTACTTTTTTATTTTTATCAAATTTGAATAATACACAAGAAGAAATCTGTGATGTCACACTAGATGACATAAATCAGCTGTCAGAGAATATGGTGCAAGACCAAACCCCAAGAATTAGGGATAGTGATATGAACACACAAGATGTAAAAGGTATGGAACTGCTGTTTTAAATGAGCAGACTTGGGAGTAAAAATAAAAATGAAGAAACAAATGGAACAACAGCGAGCAGAAAGTACAAACATACAAGATAAAAAGCTGATATATGAAACATGAAATGAGAAATTCCAAGAGGCTAATGTGGAAACAAATAGCAAAAAAAAATCTAACAGACTCACACAAAATAGATAGCCCTCTTGTCACAAAGTTCATACAAATAAAAACTTTTAGAGGAGACATTGGAGAGAACTCCATAGATCACATAAATGATGTACAGGAATTATTTTTCTTTCATAATGCAATGGAAGTAGAAAAGATAGCTGTTGCTGCACATAATTTGCATGGATCTGCACCACACTGGAGGGATTGTATTGAGGTTCAACCCATGACTTTTTAAACTACCATATCACATTGTGTAAGGCATTCTGGAGTGAAGAGAGTCATGATGATATTCTTCATCGAATTTGTTAAAAGAAATACTGTGCATCAATAGGAGAGACTCTTACACAAATTTTTCTCCATCAGGTAGCACTCCTAATGTTTCTGTCAGCATTCAACTTATCAGATAGTCACATCATTAGAACTATAAGATATAAGATGCCTTCTCACATCCAGCAATTAATGTTAAAGAAATCCAGGAATCGAAGAAATGGGAGAGATATTAACTGCAATAAACTTTGGAAACATAAGTAAAGATAGCACTGACAGGGGAAGAAGAATAGAAACTTCACAACTACAAACAGCTGTTATCCAAGATTAATATCAACAAAAAGTCCAAGTTGAAAAATCTAACCAGGAAGAAACCAAAGTGAAGGAGTATGACAGTGTCTGGGAAAATAAGACAGTCACATCTATGATCACATTGGAACAATACGATATGGATCCCATACCGCTGCACCAGGATCACCCAATTATCATGGTAAAATCAATACATCCCAGTTAAGGCATTAATAGACACAGGAAGCCATGTGTCTCTGGCTTCTGATGAATGGTGGAACACCACACATAGTTCATACATACAACAATCCACACCAAAATAGGCCAATCAAGTGTTCTTGACAATGGTGAATATGCCATTGTGTTATCATACCAGATGGAATTGAATTTAAACATTGGCACCAAATAAGTTCTCCACACATTTCAGGCCATGCTGGGTTTAATCCAGGATGTGATGTTAGGATCAGACTTTCTTGAGAAGCATGACACCAAATAAACAATCAGGATTGAACCTTTGAGTTTTATAATGAAAAAAATGAAATTTGGTAATTATAACCCACAGAGTACAACAAATGTAAGCTATGTTCAAATAAACATACCAACAGCAGATCAACAGATCACAAACAAATGTACTTGGAGATCAAAACACAACATACTCCATATCTGGCTTTTAACAATATCACAAATCAATTTTATAATGGAAAAATGGATTTTGGAAACAACAGAAGCAGAGTACAAGAAATGCAAATTTTATTCTAGAGAATATATCAGCAGAACAACAATTTACAAATAAAAGTATAGGGAGCAATAAAGAGCAGATTATGTCACATCATGCTTTTAAACATTTCACAAACAACTTCCCTAATAAGGGCACAGTGGCAACACAAGCAAGGTCACATTATGTAGTAAAGAACCCAATACATAATACAAGTAGAAAATGTTCAAGGCCACTCATAAGATGAAAGAAACTAGAAGAAAATGTTTCTCTGTTAGAAAACAAAAAAGGAAGCCAGTTGTCATCTAACACAGGTGAATTAAAGCTATACCATGACCAGATAAATCCTCAACACCACAATGGAAATATCGAATCCCAGAGAGAAAGATCCACCCAGAAAAAGATTACATAAGCAAAAGGATGAAGAAAATACAATAGGAATGACAGACCATAAAGAACAAATGGACTGTAAATAGGAAAAAAGACAAACAACATGATTATTTCTGACATTTTAACTTTGTTTGGATTTATGAATATATTGCTTGTTTAATTGCATTTTATTTTTTAATTATATCAATAATCCCCCTGTATCACTCTGCTCCACTCCACACCAAAGGTAACTAGGGTCATTTGTTTGGGTTATTTTTTAGGGGTTCTAGGAATATTAAGCTATACATATATACACAAAGAATATATATATATATATATATATATATATATATATTCTTTGTGTATATATATATATATATATATATTCTTATATATATATATATATATATATATATATGCTTCACTATTCACTGTGGTTGAACTAAAAACCCTGAGTTCAACCACAATGAATGTAGAATAAATTTAAAGTAGAAAAAAATTACGGAATGTTTTTTTTAATTTTAGAAAATAAAACAAAGATTTTATTTTAAATAAAGAAATACAATTTCTAGAGCTCATTAGAGAAAAAGTTTAATTAGATAAAAAAATAATTAATTAAAAACACTGTATTTAAAAATAAGATAGAAAAAAATGGGGATTGGAATGCAAGATGGCTAACAAGTTATGTAGATAGAGAGAGAACAGTTAGTTTCTGTGCAGCTTTTGCCTGGGATAGTTCAACTGATAGGACTGAAAAATAGCATGGTATTTTAGTGAAGAAGAAATATAGTTAACTTGTGAGAAAGAGATCCCACAAATAAGGGTATATTAGCTCCCTGCTGTAGAGTTTGGAACCTTCAACATTCAAAGAAACAATGAATTTCCAAGTGCTATAATGGACATGGCCGAGTAGATTTTTTTTTCTCTCTCTCGATGGTTTCCTGTTTTTGCTGGAGCTGGAAAGGTGTAATTTCATAATGTAGAGTTAGTGCTAGAACATTTCTTGCCTGACCAAATGCCTGCTGCCAGTCATGAATAATGAAGGACTAAAATCAAGATAAGCCATTAATTGTGTATTGCATTGGAATCTCCATAAGACTATCTAGCTAAAGATGTACACATTTCAAATTACTGGTAATATACATTTTGTATTAGTGTTTGGTTTACTTTAAAATATTATCATCAACAGAACGTATATGTACATTTAATTATTATATATATATATATATATATATATATATATACCATTACAATATATATATATATATATATATATATATTGTAATGGTATATGCCATTATATTAATTTAAAATTATAATAAAAACCTTTTTTTTTAAATTCGTAAATAAAATCTAAAAGCTAAAAAAATTAAAAGTTGTTTAATGCATATAATATATTGCACAGATGCAAAACTTTAAAGTATTATTTTTTAAATAAATAAAAAAAGTATTTGAACATACTTTTTTTATAAAAAAGTACAAGATGTAAAGATAAAATATTTTTGTTAAAAGATTTTTATGTAGTCTCAGTAAATGGAAGTGATTGTTTTATGTATGAAATGAAAAGCAAACTAGCCCTTGGGACTCTTATATAAAAAAGTCAGATGAAATATAGATAAGAGAACAAAAATAAATTAGATGTATAATAGAAGCAGCAATGAAGGCTTGGACTATAATGAGAATTTGGAACAGGAAACCATTGTTCAGTGAATCCAGACGATCAGTATAAAAGGAAAAATATTGAAATTAAGAACAGTTCCAGCTTGATTGTTTTTGAGAGGCATGATAAGATGCACTTGTCACCCTCACTCACTTATTTAAAAATGAAAGGAATGTAATACCAGGATTGAACCAGCTAAGGCCACCTTCAGTTAGACCGGTCTTCAAATAAATTTCTCATGGGAAATGACACCAGGAACCGGGAGCTCTTCTACTTTAAGAGATATAACTGAAAAATTTATAAAAAAAATAATTAAGAACTTTCAAAATTTGATAAGCTCGACCTAATTTTTTTAAAATGAACTTTAATCTGACTTTTCAAATCAATTATTAATGTTTAATTTTTATACATTTGAGTTTTCTAAAAATCATTTTCATTTTTTTATTGTTATTAATATTTATTATATAAATTATTTAAATGCATTAAATTTAAGTTGGGTATAGATGATCGCGTAGATTCGTTAATGTTTAATTATGTTTCCAGTTTCATATTTGATTAGAATATATAGACATTCGGTAAATATGATATCTCATGTTGAATATCTAAAAATGTATTTATTTGGGTGTCTTTTAAGTTATTGGTGTCAATGCGGCATCTTATGATGAATGCCATTGGGTATCTTGTAAATTTCCCCCTGCAATTCCATCAATGACTTTATATTTTGATCATTTATGTTTATTTTGAAATGTTTTTAACCATGTAATCTATTTAATCTATCTATACTCAATATTATAAAACAAACTTTTATAAAATTCATCTGTGCAAACTTATATAAATGTTAAATTTAAGTCAGACGTGAATGGCTGCATAGATTTGTAAAGTTATATATGTTAGTTTAAGGGAGAGTAATCTTGGGTTATTTGTTTTGTAGTTAAATTGGGTCAATGGATTGGATATATTGGTGTAATTAGTAGATGTAGTATGAGATTTTCTACATGCAGGATTGCGTTATATGCCGCACACCCCCTTTTTGCCTATGGAATGGGATAGTAAGACAGAAAATGCAATCCCTTCCTATTGAGTTTTTTTATTGCTCTTCTCATCAGGCAGATGTAATATTCCTGTTGGGATGAGAGTCAATGTCTTCTATAACCATGCTGTTCAGATGTACATTCCTGACAGTATGGTATTTGTGCTGCCATATTTATACTGCATTGAATACATCGATGTATCAGATGGATTGATGTTAGTTTAACTGTGAACTTTTGTCCTAAGTTTAAATAAGGGATAGAATATTTTCTTTCAAATGCAATTTATGTAGTTTATTCATACTTGACACTCTTAAAAATATTATTAAACAAATCTGTGCAGATTGTTCAAACTAAAATTAAATTTAAAAATTAAATTAATAACTTACCTAAAATAATAAATATTATTCCTCAATTTTATCTATATGTGCATAAATAAATGTTTGTGTGTTAATCACTGGCAGTGGCTTCTTTTATTTTTTTTTTAATTGAAATATTATTAGATAAGAGTTTATACTTTATAAATCTCTGCATCTCACTGAGCTAGTGGCATTGGGCTGATGGTAGGAATAAATTATATATAAAAAATGTTTTCTTAACTTATGTATCTGCCTACTATATACATATTCCAGGTTCAAATACCTGGTGGTGCCCTGTATGGCAGATGCGGTAAGACTCACCTTATTCCGACCATTATAATATATATATATATGTGTGTGTGTGATTTAATAAATTTTAAAACGTTTTATTAAAAAGCATAATAATGAAATATTCTATCATTTTTTTATACAAGGTATTTTACCTCGGCAGAAGCGCAAACGTCATTCTAAATTAGATTAATGTTTTTGTTTTTATTTTGTTGTAAAGGAAATCAATAGATCGTTCTTACTTCAGTTTACTTAAAGAAAAAACAAAATAATTGAAACTAAACTCAGCTTATAGTTTTTTTTTTTTTTTTTTTTTATTTTCACATTTTGCTTTTTCAATCCGAATTAGAATTGCATAGGTGCATATATGTAGTCATATAATTGGGGTGAAATGATTGAAAATAACATGTATATTTAAGTGGGGGGGAGAGAGTTTATATAATCTAGAAACACTAAAAAAGTTCCATTAACAGAGGTGGGTAGAGGTGGTTAAATAGAGTTCTTGTATCCTTTTATTAAGCCACTAGTAAAAAAAAATATATATATATATATATATATATATATATATATATATATATATATATATTATATATATATATATATATATATATAAGATCATGTAAAGATCAATAATAGGAGGGAATTTCTTTTTAATCTAATTTTTACCTCAATTTTGTGAGAGCTTTGTGGCATGAGAATTTAGATATTAGTATTTAATTTCAGGCTTCATATTTTTTAAATGGATTATTATTCCATCTTAATCTTTCGTGTGTTACTTGGAGAGTCAGAAATATTTTTATAAATTGTGTCTTATTTTAATCTCCATATTGGTGGGCTTACCTTATGGACATCTCAGATAAGATTCCGGAGATTGTTATATGCAAACCTATTAGTGACTGGACATAAGCATTATGCTCCGTTCTGAAGTCGGATCATGCTCTGTGAATGAGTTCCTTCTCACCCTACTATGTTTTAGAGTTGGAGTGCTATCCAGCCCCATTTCATTCTACGTTCCTCATAGAGAGAAATATCTTTGGAAAACTGCATGCCAAGAAAAAGGAGCAAACCACCGAATTTCTGAGTAATATATTTAGTTAATACATTTGTTTTATTAAGCCTGACTAAAGCACTACACAGAAAACCTGATGATGTGGGTGATGTAAAAAGGAAAGAAAAGAAAGGGGGTTCAAATTTAAGTTACAGGCTATGTTTTAATTACAGTTCAAAGAACATCTATTTAATGAGTAATTTGTTTGTTTTAATTTTTCTTTCTTTTTCTGCTACCTATGAGTGATTCCTTGGACTCTCTCTCCCTTCCAAAAATCATTCATCCGATGCCAAGTAAATATAATATAATTTTGTGTAGTAAAACTGATGTTTACTGCCTATATGTAGTTATTGTAAGTCCATTGATGCTCTCGGGTTGACTGAGAAGTCAATGACCACCTCTTTAGATAGTGATCTGTTTTTTTTTTTTTTTTGGTTTTTTTCTTTGTGTATATAATAAACTTAAATTCTTTTGTGAACAATACATCTTTTTTTTCATTTTTAATACATTCACATACCACTTATTCTTATTTGTAAATTCCTCCTTCGAATCTTATCTCTCCCTGACCACCGGGCATACATTGAGAAGAAATTCTAGTGAGGTTTTAGAGAGTAAGTCACTTAGTGGCAATCTGTAGAAGTAGGTGAGGTTCGATCCCCCTCGACCTGCATCTCTAGATTGGGTTAAAGCGGCTCTACTTTTCATACCATTACTATATATATATATATATATATATAGTAACAGTTATAAAATATATATGTAATATATATATATATATATATTACAGGAAAGGTTTTATAACTGTGAATAATCCAGTCATCATGCTTTTGAGTTATTAAAAAGAAATTTGGGGGAAGAGGCACTCTTTATACTTGCATGAAATTTTATTGTCTAATCCAAACCTGATATTAACAATAAATAATTGTAAAAACGTATGTTTAACGGATATCTCTGTTTCAATTACAATATGCATTTATTTTCGTGTATTAAGGGCTTACTACTTCTTCCCAACTTATCGTTTATTACTAGTATATAAATTTTCTTATATCAAATTATGCTGAGACGCAAGAAAGAGATTTCTAGCTCACTGTCAATATTAAATCTATCTATCAAGTAAGGCAATGTCATTTCCATTAGGAATAATTAAAAAAAAAATGTTAACCCTTTATTTGAAACTATTTTATTACATTATTTTAAGATAAACTATAAACATTATTTTAAACTAAACTTTAAACATTATTTATAACTACGATGCACATCTGTATAATATTATATCATTATATTATATTACCAACTGAATCAGATAAAGCTAAAACCTATAAACAAGATAATCTCTATATCATTATGAATATCCAATATTATTATTAATATTAATTATAATAACAACCAATCTTTAACAATAATTACACATGCACATATTTTAATATTAATTAAAATATTTTTAGTATACTACATGATCTTCAAAATAATGAGAACATTAAGTAAACCTTAAATACAATAAACTTTAATACATTTACAATACACATAACAATAAATACATTAATAAAATAATTTCTTATTGACTAAAGCATCGTGAATAATGTAAACTCCCCGTTCTGTGTTGACAATTATATGTAGAAACTAATAAGTAGATTTATCATTTTACTATCACACACATTGTTATTTCATAAGTATTTTTTATTTATTTATATAAGATGTACAATGCATTCCAATATATAATTCTAGTTCTGAAGTTATTAATAGGCTAAATAATATTAATATAAATTCATTGATGATATGGCATTTCTCTAAACTAGCAATAACCAAATGTTTTATACTAATCGTGGATGAATTTCACTGATAATTATGCTATGGTTTACCAAGTCAATTAGATTTGATCATGTTTTATTATTTTAGTGAATGAGAAATAATATTCTATATTGTCAATTTGCAACAATTATTTTTTGTAAAATTTAAACATAATTGTTGAATTGAATCCAAACTTACAGGTGCATTCCAAGTGAATAACACAAAAAATTGTAAATAAAGGTAAAATCTATTATAACTGGCGTAGCATTAAGATTGTTTAAAAAGTAATGAGGGCTTGAACAACTTGGCTACATATTTATAATTTCCAGATTGAATAAAATATTCAATTTAATTTTTATTACTATGATGATATAAACATTTAATTAATGTCATTTTATAAAATAATATTGATGATGATGATCACGCATGGCGCAAATGTTTAATTATTTCTCTAGCCAATCATTATGGGCGAGAATATAGCCATTACGACAAACTTTAAAATCTACAGTTTAGAAATTTTCAGGCCAAGTTTTAACAAAAGCGAACCTCTAATTTTTGTGCACTTCTTTTTATATCTGTTTAGCACCTGACTAATAAATGATGTTAATTCGAACTCTTATTCCATTCAAGTACAAATCTAGATATAGTTGGCATAGTGATCTTTTTTTAGATATTAAATTTTTCCTTTTTGCCTTAACCAGGTCGCTAAATCAGCAAAGTTAATTAATGCTTTACAAATATAAAATATTTTGTCAAGCGTTGGTGGCCTAGGGTTAGCATAGCTGCCTTCCAAGCAGCCTGCCCGGCTTTGGCATATTAAACAAAAGTATTTTAAATAAAATTATTATAAAACGTAAAATACAATTATTTGTTTTATTTAGATACTAGTAAAATATTTCTACTACCTGTATCAAAAAACCTCTTTTTTTGACCTATTAATATAGTTATCAATTTATCGTTATATTCCCAGGATTTTGTGCTATCTCCTTTTTCAGAATATCACTTACTATTTATTTATTTCTATTTGTTATTTATCCCAAACATAAACATTCACAAGTGCATTCGCACTTATTTAAATATTAAATGTAGACTGTGTTTTATTTACAAGTGCTTTTAAAATCAAATATAAAATCACTAGAACTATTGAACTTTTACGATTTATTTATTTAACTTATTAACGGAGTTTTAATGGTAAAAATGTTCACTAGATGTATTATATGATTAGAAAACTAAATTTATTGATGAATATTCTCTAGAAAGTTTGGATTTGAGAGTGATTTTAAATTGGATTTCTTTGGTAATGTAATGCAAATATATGTACAGAATGATTTGAATCATTATTACTAAAATATGTTTATTATATTTAGTCTTAAGTCCTTAGGATTACTGTTACAATGGAAAAACACTCTTCATCCAGGCTATGAATTAAAAGCACTCTAAATGTTGAACAAAGAACCAAGAATAGAATGAATCCATGTTGAGAGCTATGATGTTTATAAACATACCTTGCTAACATTGTTGGTAATCCAGAGTGAAAAATAATTTATGATCCAGATTCAATATGCCATTTAATAGTTATTAAACTCAAAATCAATTAAGCAAGGCTGGAGCTAGAATCTCACTTTTTATACCTTAACTGCAATAATGGAATAACTTTTAAATTAAACAGCTCAATGCATAAACTGTAAGAGTAATTTCATAGCCTGGCAGAGAAATTTTTTCTTTGTTCATATAGATATAGCTACATTTAATACAATGTTTATATTTAACCACAAACTGTATTTTTAATTGGTTATCAAATATAAATTATCAGTCTAGCTGATGATTAGTATTAACCAACAATATATCTTCATTCTGTTGCCAAGGCAACACTTAGTTAAATGAGTCTTGAGTAAAAATACATGTTTTAAACAGTTTAAATTTAAAACTGATTAGATATTTTTAATAAATTATCTTAACCGGTCATGATAAACTGTTTGAATGTAGATTAATATCACGTTTTTATAATTTTATCTGTGCTGTTAAATGCAGATTTTAATTACAAGGCAGTACTACTGAAATAATATAGTATAGAGGAAGTGATAGATAGTTTATATTTGAATTTTTAACTAGTGATATACATGGATTCTCTTTCATAAATATTGGAATTTAGAAAATGTTTAAATTAATAAGTATTAAATTCGTTTTTTCATCTATGTGGAAATTAAACATGTCTGTTTATAAGCAACTTGAGATAATTTTGTTTGATTAATTTTAGATTTTAGTTTATACAACATTGTTTCATTCTCCTCATACAGAAAAACAGTAACTTATTAAATTCTGATTTTATATGTATTTAGGCAGCTGAAAGAATGTAATATAGGGGGATTGATAAAGCATCCTACCATTAAACAATGCCAAACAATGCTAAAAATTTCAATATAATATTTGGGTAACATTTCATTTAATTGAAAGAGATTGAGATTTTTGTCAAAGCAAAGCAATCTTTATCTAAACAATACCAAACAATACCTATAATTTCAATCTGGTTTCTCAATGCAATATTTATGTGATAGTTGTGGATATCTTCGGTCATCTATCTATGAAGGAAAGAACAATGAATATAATATAAAATACTGTAAAATTTACTAATCAAACATTTGAAAGTGTGATGTAATATTTGAGAAATATAATCACTTGATCTTTTAATAGGATTGTGTTTATTAAGGTGCAAAACTTAATTGGTGGAGAGGTAAACACAATTCTTACTACTCAACCTGTCAACCAACTTGGCTTATTAGTCTTTTGCTGGCATACATTGATAAATTATTGATGAATTAACATAATCATTATAGTCATTGTATTGATACAAAAATATATTTAATATGGAATAAAAATTTAAAAATATTATAGATATAATCATGAAGATGTGGGTTTAATTGATATGTAGAATAATAATATATCTATCTAAAATATAAAACATTATTGATTTTTTGTGTGTTTTATAACTTGATAATAGGTTTTTATGTGAAAGTGTAGGTAGAAACTTATCAAAATCCAAACTTGGGTCCAGCAATAGGTCAAAAACCCCATCATGGTCAATTGAGGTGCAGGGCAATGGCTATGCAGGTTCTTCCATGCTCGCCAGAATTTGAGAGTTTTATGCCAACAAGTTCCAACCACTTGGCCTTTCACACTCCCATAAAACTTTCATATCTGGGATTCTTACCAGCATAAAATCACTGAGGCCCCAATTCTGTTAAAGATTAAATCTTTTCCTGACCAGATGCATCCTGGCCTGCATGTGATTCCCAAATTTCTTTTGTTTCATCTATGTTCATTTACTGTTCCTATTTCTAAAAAAAAATATTGATTTCCTGGCTTGTGGCAGCCAAGAGAACCTGAGGGACAACATGAGTTGGAAAATTTCTGGCCAATTTCCATGGTCCCACTGGTGATAAAGACGATTGAAGGCCTCATTAAAAAGGATATCCAAAAAATATCATTGGAATTTATTGTCTTCTCAGTTTGCAAAGAGGGAGAGCTCGACTGCCAATGATGGCAGCAGATTTTGCTTCCTGGTTGACCATGTTCACAGGAAAAGGATGTCTCAGACAGTTGCAGTTCAACTCAACTTTGCAGGAGCCTTTTATTGTGTCATGACCAAAGTGATTTTTGTGTTTTAGAAGAACTACAAGTGGCATAGGCATACCTTCAGAGGATTGAGCACCTTTTTCAAAATCATGAAGTGTTTCTCTCAATGAATGGTAAGAGTTGCTACAGGTTTTTGACCCTGGGTTTTCATCCTTCAGAACTTGCCACAAAGTGCATTCTTCTTTAGTAAACCCATTGCTGTTATGCATTGAGGCTATCCTTCTGGGGATAGCCATTCCTTTACTGAGAGAAAAAATTGCCACATTTATATATAGATGATGTGGTGGTGTTTCTCTTATCTCAGGCAGAGTTTACTAGATTTGAGAAACTTTTAGATCAATTTTCTCATGAATTTGGTCTGAGATTCAATGGAGTGAAATCAGCAATATCTCCATCTTGACAGGGAAGCAAATCTCAGGTAGATTTAAAGCTCCCCTACTAAAGTTTCTCAGATTCCAATTTTGCCTCCCCTCCATCTATTATGAGAAAAGAATTGGAGAATTCCTTACTCTCTAAAATAGAAAGCACATTAAATTCACTTTCCAAGATCTACCTTTCTTTGTTGGGATAGGTCATGCTCCTTAATGCAGTTATATTACCCAAAATAATATATTATTTGGCCAGCTTTTTCACAACAAATGTTTTTATCAGGAAGGTAGAGTCACTATGTAGAAAGTTATGCTGAGGGAAATGCCCCTGCCATCTGCCTCAACCATCTGCAAAAGCCCAGACCATTTAAATGGATTAGGGATTCACTCAATCAAAGTATTCCTGATCCAGAAGAACCCATAATGTGTTAGTTAAGATTTTCAAGGATAATGTGAATATGGAAAGTCCATTTCCTTTAGTGAAAGTAGATTACACTGGTCATCCTCCTCCTTGGAGGAGAAACATTTGGTTACAACAGAAGTTGACAATGGTGGTCAAAAACATCACAATGTCCAGTTACATGTTTCATGAGAAATTATCCTACTGGAATTCCAAACAGCTGAGCCATGCCAGAAAATCCAAAGCAGAGAATTTTCTTCTAGTCAGGATTTTTTGGCTTACGAGGTTGACCAAGTTTTAAAACTTGAACATACATTTGTGAATTATTTAGTGAAAGTCAACCTTGGATCCCTGCCTATTGGCATGTTTCTTTGTCACCAGAAAGGATACAATATGGATCCTATATGTCCCTGTGTAGAAGACAAGATGAGTCTATAACCTATATACTTAATCAATGTGAATCATGGACTGTCTTTGAAACATGATCATACAGAGAATTACAGGAATTGATCCAGCCTGTGTTCATCTGATTGATGCTTTCAAAATAAATTTTTGGTGTTATCAGACTGGGTATATTTATAAACATTGTTATCTGGATAAGATGCCAAATTTTATTTGAGAGAGATTTGGACTGTGTGTTGCTTCATAAATCAAAGGTAAATCATATAAGAACTTGTCTGACATGGCTTGCTAACCAAACATGGTACCAACTAAAACTTTAAGAATATTAATTGGTCTTTACAAGTTATCTGGTCCCATAATATATAAAACTGGCCTTTTCCAAATGGTTTCATGACCACTATGGGTCTACTTAATAGTATTATACACTGGAAAACTTGGTTTCTACTGTACATTAATTATATTGTTGATTATTATTGACAGAACATTTGTACTAACACCTTTGATTTATACTTGATGTAAACAAAATTGAGATCCTTACCTTTTAATTATTTTGGATGGACCTCCCTTAATTATATCCTGAGTTTTGTCAAAGGTATGGTCGTTTTTCTGATTAGGTTTACTCACAATGTAGGTTTTGTCATTGATAGCCTATATTGTATTTCATATCCTAGGGGTTTGTATTGTGAGCCATTATAGTCATCACAAGTTATGTAAAATGTAACCCTATGTTCTTAAATTTTGTTAGTCATTCTATATGTTATATAATATGCATTCATTGTTTAAGTTGCACATGTGGTAGCTTGGTTTGTATAGCCTTTGTAACTCTAAATAAATCATATATATATATATATATATATATATATATGATTTATTTAGAGTTACAAATATATATATATAGATCACAAATTAAAATTATATATATATATATATATATATATAATTTTAATTTGTGATATGTAATTTATTTTTCTTTTACGTCATATCATGCTGGGTTTACTTTTTTCATAATCTTCATATCAGTTTGAAATTGTTATCTCAGTAGAGTTTATTTTAAGAGCCACAACAGCCTTGACCAGTTATTTTAATGTAAAACCATTTTGGTTAATCTTTTTAACCATTATTTATTTAGTGTAATATGTTTCAATTCTTTGTAAATTATACATGCAATTCGTCCATTCTTTGCAAATCTGGATTAACTATTTGTACTATACTCGATTGAGTCTTGTATTTCTGTATAACATTCTGTATTTGATTTATTGTGTAAATAAATATTATTTTTGGGAAAAAACCAAACATTCATGAGTTCCTTATATAAGTGGATATTCTTAATATATTGCTGCTTCTTGTGATAGAACCAGAAGACAGAAATATCAGTATATTGAGACAATGAAATAATAATATTCCAATTGCTGATTTAAATTATTTAAGGATGAATTTGTTAGTATATATTATATCAGTGGTGAGACATGGGTCAAATTTTGTTCATTATTTTTTTAGTACTAGCTCGTGGGTCATGGGTCACTAAGTCAGTGGCATAACTTGGAAAGAGGGAGGGGAGGATGGTTAAAGCTACTTTTTTGGTTCCCACATTTAGAATCCTCTAAAAAGTTTACATTTCCTTTTTTGTTTTACAACTTTTACTTTTGCAAGTGAAGAGCAAAAAATAAAGGGTCAACGTCAAAAAATTGATATAAATGGGATGGTACCACAAATTACCACACCAGCTGACACCATACCCAGTCGGTGGTCACCTTTGCATTGAGAATTTGAATGTACAAGGAATAAACAAAGTCATATATATATATATATATATATATATATATATATATATATATATATATATATATATATATATATATATATATATATATATATTATGAAATATTGTTTATTAATAGATATAGTTACAAGTATGTGTATGTATAATAAAGTTGATAATAAACTTGAAGTATATTTAATGAAAAATCTGTTGTTTAATTTCAGATAGTTTCTTAATATTAGGTTCATATTCCGTATTCTTTAGTTTAACATATTTCTCAGTCAATTCATTCCAAGTTTATTTTTATTGGTATATTTTACAAAATCCATTGAAGAAAATAAATTTTCACACGAATATGTGGACGCAAACATCGTTAAAAGAGCATTAGCAAGTTTCTTCATTGATAAAAAAAATATTTCGTTAATAATCCCATACGTTTAATATAATATTAATATCTGCCCTACTTTCAGACATTTTTCCTTCTACTTTGGAAATCAAGTTTCCAGATTTATTTTTCCACACAATGCTGCTTTGAAATTCAACTAATTCCATTTCTAAATCGTGAATACCTAGCAACATAAATTCGGTTAATTCCATTGTTTGGAATTCCGTTTTGTATGGATATAAAATAAAGTGAAATGTATTTTGCAAACTTTTAAATTGATTAAATCTCTCCTCAAAAGCTTGTTTTATTTTTTTATAATCATTAAATATTTTTTAATTACATTTTCTTGAAAGTCACTATTTTCAAAAATTATTGTGTTTTGAAAATGTTTTTGTAATTGAGGAAAATATTTCATGATTTTCATTTCCCAATCGTTAGTAAAGATGCCAAGTTTCATCATAAATATTTTAATATTTTCAAATATCATTAAAACAATTTGTTCCTTTCCTTGACATTTTTTATTCAGTTCATTAAAATGCTGAGTGATGTCGCATAAAAACATTAAATCATTTAATAAATCTATATTTGAAAATTGGTCAAAACTATTGTTTTTTCATTCAAAAACAGCTTAATTTATTCTAATAAAATGACAAACTGATTAATAACTTGATCATAACTGAGGCATCACATATTATTGTATATCAAAGTCTCTGAATAGTGGCACTCAATTTTCTTAATAATTGTGGAAATTGTCGTTTATGAAGACCTATTGCCTTTATAAAGTTGATGATTTTTATTACAACTGACATTGCATTGAAAAATGTTTTTAAACCTTGCTTTGCACATAGAACTTGCTGGTTTATTATACAATAAAATTCAATCAGTCAATGTGTAAATATTTGGTTTAATCTACTGGAAAATATCAACGTTTTTCCCACCATATTGGGTGCACCATCTGTTGATATAGAAACAATTTTCTGTAGATCAATATCCATTATTTAAATGCAATATCAAATTCTTTAAAAATATCAAGATCGGTACACTTCCCTCTCTTATTTCATTATATTGCCTGATTTATATCGAGCAAAAACTTATAATTGTGCATAACCAATTACATTATTACTCTCATTTAAAGTAATTGATACATTTCTGCATTATGGATGGTTGAAGAGTTGGAGTGTGGAGTAGATTGAAGCCTGTCCATTAAAGTATGAGGATTGGCTATTTTAATATGTATCTGAGCACTTATAGCATATATGTGTAGAGATGGTAATCTGGACCAACTGATGATTGCTGGTTTAACAGGAAATACGTATATTGATGATTATTTATCTTTTCAACATGTATGTGTTCATGTGTATCAGTGTTATGAGATAGAGTGGAGAGTGGTGGATCGTGTGAAAGTCTGTGCTCATGTACCCTATATATTGCATTATTTAAGTAGTTATGTATTTGTGAACAAATATTTCTTTCTAATTCTATTATTAAATCTTTAATTTTATTGCGATTTATTGGTAACTCATTTATATGCTTTATAATAAAATCTTTTTCTTTAAAATTTGCAAACAAAGTAGCACTACATTCTAAAAACGGTTGTTTTACAAGCTCTCCTTCTGAAATATGTTTCCGTGGTGAGCAATGCAATGGGAAACTTGAAAACTAGCAGCTTTAATGTTATTTTTTGGAATCAAATAAGTTTTTAAAACACTGGTTTGTGAATGATTCCCTTTGTTCTTATGTAAATATGTTATTCTTTCGTAATCTGTTGAAAGGCCGAGATTAGAATGCAACATTTCAAAATGTCTTTGTACATAGTGAAGTGACTTTTTCGTTACAAATTACACACACAATTGTTTTATTCTTTTCAATCATGCCATATTTATCAAACCATTCTGTTTGATTTGATCTGGAACTTGTGTCGTTTGTTTTTATTTTTTCAACCACAGAGGTACAACTAAAAATACTTATATTTAAAATACAATAATTTGAGAAGCCATTTCTTACTAAAGTACTTGATATACAAACATTAGTAGATGAGAAACTTTAATAATAAAAAAATAATAATAATGTTGAATTATTAAACACTTCTAGATACAAGAGACAAGGCTGCCGTTTAGTTCAGCACTGTTACATCTCCGAGATGGTAAATCACCCCATTCTACGATACAAATAATATGTATGCATGTCGAATTTATGATTAACTGTCATGAGTCATACACGCTTCGGGACAAAAGGACGAAACATAAGGACGAAACACGATGTTTTATGAACATGTATTTCATACCCAGGTGCAGTGATAGGGTAGAAAATCAGCTAGACAATGTCCACTTGGAAATATTTTTTTATAAATTCGACATTAGATATAAATATACTTTCTTTTTTTAATATTTTTGATGTCTGTTCTCTCTTTTATAATATAAAAAAATATGTTTATAAAAATCAACGCGTAGGTCATTTAAAAATCCTATGTGGGTCAAGGTTTGACCCACGGGTCATAGGTTCGCCAGTACTGTACCATATGTTAACTTTATTCCAAAATTAAAAAAAAACAACAATAGATTTTCTATTATCTTTATTTTCAATAAGACACTCTTCATACTGTAAGAAAGTTGTTATTGTGGATGCAACCTTTATGTGGATGAAGTTATTGATGAGCAACTTCAGTTCAATATCTAACTACTTCTTGAAATTAAGGAATATTACAGATGAAAAGGAATGATAATGTCTCTAAGACATTTTTATGTCTTTTACTTGAGACAAATAGGAAGAAGTAACTAGTAAATCAATACATACATTTCCACTACCAACAGAAAATGCTCTACCATGAACTATCATTGAAACAATTTTTTTTAAATGTGGCAAAAACATTCATACTTTATATTAAATTGATTTTTTTACTATGTTAATAATATATTTTATATTATAGATCTTTAAATAAGTCACTAATCGTTTACATTTACAATCTTTTAAAATATTTATATACCGAAGAACTAGACGTCTGAAAGTATGTTTTCTTATACTTTATAAAATATTTTGAATTTTAAATGTAATATATAATAAGGTTTTATAATGTTACATCCGGTTTTATATTAACTTAAGTTCAAGGTAATAAAAAAAATAATGCCGAAAAATTTAATAAAATACTTTGAGAAATTTAATATTTCATTATATTCATTCATAATTATTAAATGAAGCGGCTATAGAATATTGCTCTTAAATAATGTGCCACAAGATATTTTTATTACTTTCCAGTATATTCTGTAGCTTTTTATAATATTGAAACAAATAGTTATATATGGGTTTACTCTAAAGTACTGAAGTAGTGGCGAACATTTTTACATGCTCCTGCCAAAAATTTTCACAAAATATTTATTGAATGATTGGCGTGCCACATAATTATTAAATCAAAATATAAACAACTTCATTATTGCAGTTTATTAAAAGTTTATAAAATATAATAATAACAATAATAATTAAACAAAATTTCTAAATAAGCTAAATACAAGTAAACGATATTTATTTAGACGTTGAAGAAAATGTAACAGTAAAAAATAATAGTAATTAAAACAAAATTTTGGAAATAAACACATAAAATCAACATAAATACTATTATCTAATGAGATTTTCGCTGTTGTACCTTGGATTTCAAATGTTTTATATCTGGTTTATATTTCGTCACTTTTAATAATGTACATGCTGAACTAGATTCATCTACCATTCTATTTCTCAAACTGCTTTCAATTAAATTAATTTCTGAAGCATCATTTTCATATGTAGAGGAAAAAAAAAATAATATAACGGTCTCTAATTATTTTAATCATTGTAAATGTTTCAGGAATAGCATTCCAGGCATTCAATGGTTTTCTCTTCACCACATGTGCCCAATAATTGAGACCATTTTCCATTGTTTCTAACTCATTTCTCAAATCAACAAATTTCTATTGCCATATAGAACTGGCTTTAAAATCGACTGATAATATTTCAAATTAAGTCACTCAAAAGTTTCAAACTTGAGATTATCCATTGGTATTATAACTGGGTATAAAATAAATTTTGATATTTTGGAAAATTGTCTGAACTGTATAAATTAAAAAAAAAAAACAAACATCAATTATCAATTGAATAACAGCACGAAAGAGTGGCGTCAATTTTATTCATGAGATTCTAAATCAGTCAATAACTTTTTTAGATTAGGAAAATATTTGAAGCTGTAAAAATAATACCACGGTTGAAAATTTGTAATTTACATGCACATGCTTTGATCGAATCAAACATGACAACAGTTATCTTATTATAATACTGCATTTTTACATTTATATTCGTTTAAATGTGAACAGTTAGTTATCAATAAAAAATATTAATTTTGAAAGTTATTCAACATCCATTAATTCATTATATTTTTCAATGATTTTCTTCTTACATATAAACAATCTAATTTCTTCTAAAGACCCAATACATCTTTGAATAACTTTTCCTCAACTTAACGATCGGACATTGTTATACATAAGTAAATCATAGTATACTGAATTTATCTCACTCAATGTGTTGCTATAAAATGGATTAACTGAGTCACAATGTTCATAACATCTAGTGGCTTAAATCTGGCCTTCCTGCATAAAACCTACTGATGTATAATACAATGAAAACCCAAAATTGAATGTCCAATATGGTTGATAAATAAACTGAGAAAACTATTTTTTCCCAGTCATAAGCACTATCAGTAGTTACTTATATAATTTTGGCAACATGTATGTTGCAAATATCTATTCCTTTTGTTGTAATTACGAATGAGGTTAAACTGATCAATTCTTTTTTGATATTACTCACAACGCAAAAGTGAATAAAAATAGCCAGGCCAGAAGCGCTGATCTATTTATGTCTGTACTTTTATCAAGGCAGAGAGAACTTAAACTAGAAAATTTATATCTATTTTTTGTTGGTAAGTTACATTGTTAGTCATTTGCATGATTATTCCTTTAACTGTATTTCTAGCCAATGATAAATATTTTATGCTCTGAATATGTATTGCTTTGTATTCAAATTCTTCAAATAGAACTGCCGCACATTTCATTCAAGCTTCTTTCGTATATTCTCCAGCATTAAAATGTTTACCATGTATGGCAGTTGAATTTGAAATAAATAAACTAGCAGCAGTTATATTTGAATGATTTTCAATAAATTTCATTATAGATGTTGATTGAATATTTATATTTTTAAATGCTTGGGCAATATATTTATTTGTTCACCTTTACTTTTGTCACAGAGGGATTTATGATTGCTTTCATAATGTCATTTTGTTTCACAATATAAAACACATAATGCCCATGTGCATTTGTTAATCATTTCATACTCATCCATCCACCAATTTTCAATTTTCTATTGCCTGATTTTTTTTTTTTTTAATTTTCATTACTCATATTAATATAATGATAACAAATTTGTTTAAAAGTAAATTTAAATGAACTTTAATAATTTTATAAATTACACACATACACACACACACACACACATATATATATATATATATATATATGTTAATTCTGATATTTTCACGGATAAAAGATGTCATATTATTATTACTATTTGCGGGATATTCCGTGTAGTGAAAAAGCTAAATGCGGACGTTTCAGTACAATATCAAGTACCTTCCTCAGAGCGTCCTCTTTCTCAAATCATAAGAATGCATGTGATATTTAAAATCGTTTTTATCGTTTTCTTTCTCCTCATATTTAAATTCTATTGGTTGAGAAGTTTAAAATTTATTTTCTCTTCTAATAGCTTCTTCCAAATGTTGTTAATCTTCTTTAATTCACACCTTTCATTTATGCTCTTGGGCCTTTTAAAAATCTCTATAGCTTCTCTTAGCAGTCTCTGGTCATATTGTTCAATTTTTGCTAAAATATTTGTTTTTTCAAAATTGATATCATGATTTGTTAATTTTATATGAGAATAAATAGCTGATGAATTGATTTTTCTCTCACTGCCAGAATGTGTTATTCCTTTCTAATATTTATTCTACGATTAGTCTGTCCTATATATGTATGTGGACAGACCCTACATGGAATTTCATATACACCATGACACTCCAAAGCAATTTTATCTTAAGGAAGTGGAAATATTTCACTATTTTTTTTATAAGTAGTGTAAATTGTGTGAATATTATTATTTTTTAAAATGTTACCAATTCTATCAGTTACTCCTTTTATATATGGCAAAATTGTCTTAATTTCTGATGTATCAAAATCTTTTTTTTTTTTTTTTGATATGTATAAGCCATATTAATAATGTTGTAATTAAAACCGTTATGAAAAATCATTTTATTAGTAGCAAAAAGGTCCTGGTGAAAATGGCTATCATCAGAAAGTCTCTTTGATCTATCCAATAATGTCTTTGCTATTGAAATTAGTTGTGCAGGATGGTGATGACAGGAAAAATGCAGATATCTCTCAGTGTGTGTTGGTTTTTTATATATACCATGGGATAAAGAACCATCTTCCCTTCTTTCAATCAAAACATCTAAAAAAGGTAATTGATTATTATTTTCTATTTCCATGGTAAATTTAATATTGTTGTGAAAAGACTTTAAAAAATTAAAAAAGTCATCAAGAGTATGCTTACCATGAGGCCAAATAACAAAGGTATCATCAACATACCTCAGCCATATAGATGGTTTTTTAACTGCTAAAGTCAAAATTTTATTTTTCAAATCCTCCATAAAAAATAGAAGCTAATGCTGGAGAAATTAGTGAACCAATAGCTAGATCTGATGTTTGTTTCTACATCTGCCCATCAAAAACAAAAAAATCTATTCGATAAGCAGTGTTCAATCAAAACCACAGCAAAATTAGGCAACTGAATATTTTTAAAACTTGAATCGCTTCATTTACGGGTACACTAGTAAAAAGTGACACAATATCAAAACTTACCAAAATATCATTCTTAGTCAATTTAATATCCCGGATAAGCTCAAGAAAATGATTAGCATCTTTAACATATGATGACATCGTTGTTAAATGCGGCTGTAAAAAAGAAGTCAAAAAACGAGCTAGTGTCTGTGTAGGTGAACCAATTGTACTTACAATCGGTCTCAATGGAATATCTGGCTTGTGAATTTTTGGTAAACCATATAATTTTGGATAAAAAGAAGATTTTTTTCCCTGGGAGTAAGTTGTATCTTTGTTTCTAAATCTAGATCAGTAGAATAAATTAATGTTTTCGTTTTCTTTTCAAGATAAGTCATAGGACCTCTATAATTTTTTTTATAAATAATATCATTTAATAAATCATGTATTTTTTTAAAAATAATCAGCCTTATTTAAAATTACTGTAGTATTACCCTTATCTGCCGGAAGAATAGTAATAGATTTGTCATTTTTAATGCAAATAAAGCTCTTCTTTTATTAATTGATAAATTAGTTTTAGGTGGTTTTGCTTTATTTAAAATATCGTATATTTTCCCCCTCACTATATCTGCATCCCCGCAAGGTATTTTTGATAAACTACTTTCCACTCTGCAAATAATATCCTCAAAATGTAATTTTGTTGGTGTTATTGCAAAATTAAAACCTTTATTTAAAACTTTTTGTTCAAAGTTTGATAATTTTCTATCAGATAAATTCTTTACAGCGTGCACGCTTCCTCGTTCAGACAAATCTATTACTATTCTTCCGGCAGATAAGGGTAATACTACAGTAATTTTAAATAAGGCTGATTATTTTAAAAAATACATGATTTATTAAATGATAATATTTATAAAAAAATATAGAGATCCCATGACTTATCTTGAAAAGAAAACGAAAACATTAATTTATTCTACTGATCTAGATTTAGAAACAAAGATACAACTTACTCCCAGGGGGAAAAATCTTCTTTATATCCCAAATTATATGGTTTACCAAAAATTCACAAGCCAGAAATTCCATTGAGACCGATTGTAAGTGCAGTTGGTTCACCTACACAGACACTAGCTCGTTTTTTGACTTCTTTTTTTACAGCCGCATTTAACAACGATGTCATCATATGTTAAAGATGCTAATCATTTTCTTGAGCTTATCCGGGATATTAAATTGACTAAGAATTATATTTTGGTAATTTTTCACATTGTTTCGCTTTTTACTAGTGTACCCGTAAATGAAGCGATTCAAGTTTTAAAAAATATTCAGTTGCCTAATTTTGCTGTGGATTTGATTGAACACTGCTTATCGAATACATTTTTTGTTTTTGATGGGCATATGTATAAACAAACATCAGGTCTAGCTATGGGTTCACCAATTTCTCCAGAATTAGCTTCTATTTTTATGGAGGATTTGGAATATAAAATTTTGACTTTAGCAGTTAAAAAACCATCTATATGGCTGAGGTATGTTGATGATACCTTTGTTATTTGGCCTCATGGTAAGCATGATCTTGGTGACTTTTTTAATTTTTTAAACTCTTTTCACAACAATATTAAATTTACCATGGAAATAGAAAATAATAATCAATTACCTTTTTTAGATGTTTTGATTGAAAGAAGGGAAGATGGTTATTTTTCCCATGGTATATATAAAAAACCTACACACACTGGGAGATATCTGCATTTTTCCTCTCATCACCATCCTGCACAACTATTTTCAGTAGCAAATACATTATTGGATAGAACAAAGATACTTTCTGATGATAGCCATTTTCACCAGGATCTTTTTGCTACTAATAAAATGCTTCTTCGTAACGGTTTTAATTACCAACATTATTAATAGGGCTTATACATATCAAAAGAAAAAAGATTTTGATACATCAAAATTAAAACAATTTTGCGATATATAAAAGGAGTAACTGATAGAATTGGTAACATTTTAAAAAATAATAATATTCACACAATTTACACTACTTATAAAAAAAAATTAGTGAAATATTTCCACTTCCTAAAGATAAAATTGCTTTGGAGTGTCATGGTGTATATGAAATTCCATGTAGGGTCTGTCCACATACATATATAGGACAGACTAATCATAGAATAGATATTAGGAAGGAAGAACACATTCTTGCAGTGAGAGAAAAATCCAATTCATCAGCTATTTATTCTCATATAAAATTAACAAATCATGATAACAATTTTGAAAAAACAAATATTTTAGCAAAAATTGAACAATATGACCAGAGATTGCTAAGAGAAGCTATAGAGATTTTTAAAAGGTCCAAGAGCATAAATGAAAGGTATGAATTAAAGAAGCTATTGGAAGAGAAAATAAATTTTAAAACTTCTCAACCAATAGAATTTAAATATGAGGAGAAAGAGAACGATAAAAACGATTTTAAATCTCACATGCATTCTTATGATTTGAGAAAGAGGACACTCTGAAGAAGGTACTTGATATTGTACTGAAACGTCAGCATTTAGCTTTTTCACTACACGGAATATCCCGCAAATAGTAATAATAATATGACACACACACATATATATATATATATTATGTGTTAAAATATACTATTATTCTTATATTTCAATTTTATAGCAAAACTTCAAGTGAAAAAAGCAACATCATTTGATGACATTGATTAGCTATTTCATTCCTTTGTTCTTTTTTTGATTACATTAAAAAATGAATTGTGTCAACACATTTAGGTGAAAAAACATTAGAACCAATAACTATTTGATTACTTTTACTTTAGATTTGAAAAAAAAAATATTTCAAAAAGTCATAAACTATTTTACATAGTTTACTTTATAGTTTTATTGGAATCATTTGACAGATTTGTAGAATATAATACTACTGTATTTCGGTACCACTTTATTTGATTTAAAATTTAAGTAGAGCTTTTAATCAGAGTTCATTTGTCAATTGAATTGTAATATAATATAATATTTATTTATTTTACCTTTAGTTTACAGTAAATTTTTATTAGTACAGATTTTAGCCACAAAAAATATTGAAGAAAATTATGATATATAAATAATTCATATGTCTATATAAAAATTGAATGTGCCACCCCGGTATCCATGCTAAAGATTCCCCATCACTTCTCTAAAGTAATATTTCATTTTCAAAGGAAGAATGTCATAAGTGTATCACAAATTTAATTAACAATAAAGTATGGATATGGTTTATGACAGTTCATTTTTAAATTTATTTTATAATTGAAAATGTAAAAAAAAATGTTTTTTTTTTTTTTTCTTCTAATCCCAAATCTATTATAACAATATTTATAACACAACATATAATTATATCAGTAAAACATGTGTAGGATAAATAATTAAATTTTAAGCTTATGGCTTTCTTGAATAGCTTTTATTTGAATTCAATTTTAGTGGGCATATTCTTGGAATATATTTTAGCTTTACAGTGAACCATTTTTTTAAAAAAAATAATAGTTGATGAAAGTGATGTGATCTTCATAAATGTAGGACAAATAAAATTTACTCCATTCTTTGTAGCTTAAATTATTTGTTTCCCAGTAATAACAAATGTTATTTTCTTCTATATGATTAGAAATGAATCAGCAGAGAGATAACCAGACATATCTCTACTCAAGCCTCCATTATTTTTCTCCTACTCCTCAACAAAATCTGTGCAGGGATATTTATTATCTTTAAGTCAAGGGTTTGACTGTAAAAATGATAACCGATTGAATTATTGTAAGTGAATATATTTACATAAAATAAATCTTCATTTGTATATATAAATGATAACTAATTTAATCATTCAACATTATTTTAGATTGCAATAAAATATGTTTAATAATTAATTATATTTAATTTAAAATAATTATAATTTTAAGTCTGTTGACAACTATTTTTAATAATAAAATATTAAACAATTCTATGGTTTTAATTTAATAATATTATTAAATTATTAAGTCACCAAAATTGAAATTAATTTATCTTACAGATCATACGTAAAACGTCTTTCACACAATCTTGCAGAGGGCTAACACATGTTTTCAACAGCTTAACTCTTTATCATTCTAAAATATCTATTTATGATATTTGCCTATATCTATTTTCTAACTTAACAATCATGAGAACACCTCATTGATATTAATCATAGTTTTAATGATTAAAATTATTTTTGATCGAAATTTAATTTGTTTATCAATTGACTGATTAAGCAGGGCTTGAGAAAATCAAGCCCAACTATAAGGTTACAATATATATGATACTAGTAAAGTAAGTTTTGCATTAACCTTGTGTTATTTTCATTTACTTCCCCTATGATTTGAAATATCCACCATTGTCAAAGTTAACATATATATATATATATATATATATATATATATGTTAAAATTTGACAATATATATATATATATATATATATTGTGCCCTTTTGTATGGGTCTCCATAAATTATTGTATCAATCTATTTAAAAAATTTTAAATTTAAGATATATTTAGCTATATGATGTTAATTTATTTATGATAATCCTTTAAAAAAGTGTAATTAAAGTAATTCATGAGTATTTGATATGTAAAAATTGTGCTGATGTTTGAGAGAGACATTTCAATGGGAATGATAATAGTATATGGTTGGGAAAACTGGCCATAATTAATACTGCATTAATAAATTTAATAAATGAATGTTTAAAGTTAAAGTTTTAAAAAGACAAGTTAAAATTAAATGCATATATTTATTGTTGATAAAGATTAAAATTTAATAAATGAATATAAATATTTTAATTATTAGTAGTACATAATAGAAGATTAATATGTGATTTTAATAATATCAAAGTATTATTTTAAAATTGTTATAAGATATTATTTATTTTAAAAATATTTATTTTTAAAAAATGAATTGTTAGTTTATTTTTAG
This sequence comes from Epiperipatus broadwayi, assembly GCA_028023455.1. Lineage (NCBI taxonomy): Eukaryota > Metazoa > Onychophora > Udeonychophora > Euonychophora > Peripatidae > Epiperipatus > Epiperipatus broadwayi. The sequence goes on from JAQFVV010012442.1 coordinate 5,879,531, forward strand.
ATTATTACAAGCGTTTGTAGCTTTGTTGTAAAACAGATGTTAGTTAGACGCATATACACATGCTTGGGAGTTTTTTTTAATAAAGTTGCAAAACTATTTTAAAGTTCTGTTATATAATTTATAAATATTATTTTGGCTATCATGAGATAAAAGTAAAAATAATTAATGTGAAATATTAAATCTGATTTTTAAAATACTGCATAAAAAAACGTAACGAATAAAAATAGACTTAATTTGTTTATAAAAATAATCTTATAAAAGTTAAAAGTGAAATAAAGTAAGAAAGAATATTTTAAAAAAATATTTAATGGATTTAAATAAATGACAAAGATTAATTTAAGAATTTAATAATGTGATAAATAATAAATATTAAATAAGTCATTATTTATTTTTAATTCTATCTTGTTGGTAAAATATGTAAATAAGCTAGCAAGTTGATTGTTTAATTCACCAATCAAGTGGGAGTTTCTTCGGGTATAAAACCAAGGTCCAATTGTTCGGAGGGGATTGTGATTGAAAATCTAAAAAGTAAAGTGTGCTATTAGAAATAGTTAAGTAATTATAGATGCTCTTAAAATCGTTTTAAAATTATAAGAGAGTAGTTTTTTTTAAAATAATTTATAAAAGTTTACCGACAAATATGCAGTACTAATTTTAATTATAATTTCCTATCGTCTCGATCGAAGCTCAATTTACTATCAAATAGTCATGGAAACATCGTATAAGGATAAAATGTATTGGAGACTTTATACTAAAAATTTAACAAACGCTGGATTAACTAGGAGAGTTATTAGATGCATAACAGTAATACGTTGGACCTTGTATAATTTAAAAAGCTGATCGTAGTTAATTTGTATAAAACAGATATTTAAAAGAATGAGAAATACTTCTTTATGAAGAAAGTATTTGTAAATTATAAATCTAAGTATATAACTTAGTAAAGATGGTAAATAATAATGATTACATAAATACTTGCCTTGTGAAGTTTTTATGGTGTAAAAGACTAAATTCTGACAGTTTTAAAAGGCAAATAAATTGGAAATTTAATGGGTAAAGAAATACTTATAAGTAAAAATTATTATATTATTAAAGTCTGAACGCTGGTCGTCCAGAAGAATCTAAAAGTAATCTTACCTAAATATCTGTTAAGGAATGCGCAAATCAAATATACGTGGATATCCAAATCAATTAAAAATAATTAAATAAGAACTTTGTAAATTATTGACTAATACTAAAAATAATAACTTTAAAATAATTTTCATTTAAAGAAAAGAATCCGGATTATATAAACTATTTTAATTATTATTTTCTTCTTATGGTGGAACTGACTTTTATTTTTATTTTTTTTTAAAAAAGAACGTTTTTCATTTTTTTTCATTTAAAACTTTTGAAACACGTGATGTACCGGAAAAGGAAGTAATGTTTGGTGAAAATTTGTGCCTAGGAAAAAGAACAATTATAGCTGGAAGAAGACACCGTTGGATTTTATGTAATATGTTTTATTTATTAACTAACATAAATATTTAATTAATTATTAATTTATTAAAGATAGGAAAGGTACATTTACATCTTTTAAAAAAAAGCTAAATATTAATATAACATTTTATTGCATAAAGTTTATTTTATAATTATACAACACGTAATATTTTAAAGAATAATTGTTGAGTGTAAATGTGAAATTATTTTGTAAAACTGAAATCCTGGAGGACATCGTGTGACAGACTGTACATTGAAGTATCATTTATGGTAAAAATTATGTAATAATAATAATTTGATGTATTTGCTATGTTTTCTTTAGATCAACCAAATGTTATATGATTATTGAATGAATGTATTAATATTTAAATAATATACACGCATAAGATTAATAATAGCAGTTTTATTTTAATATGCATATTTTAAATTGATGATGTAAATTTAGTACAACATAATATGAGAACCTAGAAATAATTATATGATTCTTTCGTGAATAGATTTCAATGTTTCTGTTACAATATTAGGAAGTAGATTTATTATTAGTGTAAGTTATTTATTTTTCTTTTCAAGTTAGTAAGAAGTATATAAAGTCTATATTTTATTTTTTTATTTTTATTAGATAAATAAATTAATTCTATGTAAAAATTTATATTTTAATTGAAAGTTTATCGTATATAGATGATGAGGTATAAGAGAGTTTGGATTATTATTATTTTTTTTTTTTTAAAAAAAATTGGTCATCTATTTTTCTGAAGTTAAATAAGGTTAAAATGACTTTTGTAGGTAGAAGTTTATTAGGAAGGAATAAGAATAACAAGTAAAGAAAAGTAATGATTTAAATAGAAAAGAATCATAGAATTTTATTTAATATAATACTTTATAAAAATTTGAAATTGTTGAATAATTTTAAATATTATTTTAAAAGAACATATACGTATTGCATATTTTGATAAGACATGTAGTATGACATTATATCGGAATGAAATAAATAGTTATAATATAATAATTGTTATTATATTACAAAGTTATATCAGTTTATACATTAATTAATATTTGAGTAATACTGATAGTAAATGTAATACATCCTAGTACATTATAATATAAATAGCAGTAAAACTTCAGTGAAGTAACATTTTAATTATTAAAGTCTGTTTATTTACATATATGCTACATGAATGATATCTCACATAAAACCTTTTCTTATATTAATTGATAACAAATGATGTTTATTAAAATTAAAAATGATAAACTTAATTAAATGTTATTGATAGAACATTTTAAAAAATGTATAAATGATCTATTTATGATTATGGAAATAGTAACAGTGTAAAAAATCTTGTATTATCATTTTTCTTATTTTGTTTTATTTTCTTTAGTTCCATTTGTAAATGTAAATAGTGTAAATAAGTTATTTGTTAAAGTTGATGTAAATAAATTTGTTTAAGTTGTTTAAAAGTGTGTCGAATTCATTATTTTACACCACAGCATTTGACAACAGATAATTTGAATGTACATAATATTTGCACAATATGAATTTATTATTATTATTATTTTTAGTAAGAAACACAATATTTTCTTAATATAATTTATAGAAATTGATTGACATTAACATATAATATTACAATGGTCACAAAGTAATTATAATGCACAATATAAGAGTATAATATTATTTATTGCCACAGATTGTTAAATTATAATATTTTGGCATATTTTAAAATTAAGATACTATATGGAAATGAAGACATGTATATGATTTACTTATTTTCTTAATGATTAATGGTATAATCAAATAGATAAGATTAAGCTATACACTAAAGATTTTTATTGTTGGTTATTGTTATTAGAATAAGTTAGGTGTATTTAGGTTTGATATTAAATCCCTTATCATTCCTATCTACATGAATTATTATTACTTTAAGATAATTAGAAGAACCTGAGATCGTTTAATTATATTTCCTTAACAAAAGATTGAGATTTACTTATCTATTATTATTAAAGATAGTTCATTTATAAAAGTCATAATAGTGCTGTAGAGTTAGTAATGAGATAATTAGAAGTAATAGTATTCTTATGTCATTGAGACAGTGTCTTGGAAAGACATTGACTCAATGTAAATTCAATTACCAATTGTAACTTCACTTCACAGTCTCATGATTTTAATTAAACATTTATTTAATTAGTACATTATATTGAACTATATTAATCTGATAAGTTTATAATATTATAAAAATATATTAAAGATAGTTGTACATATTTTAGCTGAGCATAATGATTTAATTGAGCTAGTCTTATTTTAAATTATATCATATATCGAGAAGTGAGGGTACAATATATATATATATATATATATATAATACAACGAGTGTGCTAATTGCTCTAAACAAGTTTTTTTGACAAATGACACTAAACAAGCTTTTCTGATAAATGGTTTTGCATAAGCTTTCCCGATAAATGATGCAAAAGAAAGAATTTAAAAATGTCTATCTAGTACTATCCCTATCCTCAAACCAGATACAAGTTGTTGCCTGTCCTTAGTGAGGCATTAGAATTTTTAGATATTAGATCTAAAATTCAAACTCAAAAACAGCATGTATCTAATACTTAACTATTAAGCAGAAAATCTGAAATTTTCAGACACCAATAGGTTGTCAAATCCAGTTATCTAATTTAAATAGCTATATGGGTTTGAATAATTAATGACATATAGGTGTTTGACAATTTTAGATTTTCTACTTAATAGTTAATTATTGGAAAAATGCTGGCTTGAATTTGTATTTTAGATCTATTGTCTAAATATCCTACCACCTGAATGAGGATAGCCAACAGCTTGAAACTGGTTTACAAGTAGGGATAGTTATAGATAGAGAATTTTTCTCTTGCTGTATTTGTCAGAAATCTTGTATTGGATTATTATCATGCTTGTCATATTATATTTGTAATACAAGCTTTTAAAGTTAAGTCACGTGTTGTATGACTTTACTAATGAAACGAACTTTAATCTTCATCCTATACATAAAAAAGCACTTAATTTATCTTTCACATCACTGGAAAAATTACTAATAATCATATACCTCACTATGAATCTTTCAAGACATGCAATCGTTTTTCTAATCAGAGTCCAAAGAACTCTCTTAAAATTATCATAAAATATGCCTCTACATTTAAAACATTAAATAAAAAAATAATTTTGCTTTGACATTTTTTAATATTAAAGTTTTAAACTTTCTTCTAAATTTGTTTAAGGCAGAGTTTAAATTACCAACAAATTATAGCTTTTTGTAATTTATTAATAATCAGTTATTATAAATCAATCATGCTAATCAAAACTGTTAAGTATTTTGCTTGAAATGTATTCACAAACACTTAATTATCCAAGCAACCCTAAAATTATTTAAAAGAGTGATGTTTTTTTTTTTGTAAAATTTTAGTAAAGATACATCTGTTTATTAAAAGATTATATATATATATATATATATATATATATATATATATATATTATATATATATATATAAGGTATTTATATATAAGGTATTTAGAAAAAATATATAGCACTTCACATACATAAATATTATAATAAAATGCAGAATCTGACTTTTAGCGCACACCAAACCATGCAAAAAGCTATACGTAAGAATTACTTATTAATTTTGATATCACAATAAATTATCTTTAATTATTTTCTCCTTTAATACTAAACCAAATATTGTAATCTCACCTTTTCAATTGACTGCAAAATAATCTATAGGTATTTCAATGCAATGTACACAGCCCTTTTTAGCCATACATGCATTAACATATGATATAATTTTAGGTATTGATATTAATATTTAAACTGTTATATCATTTTAATAAACGTGCTTATGATAAAGATGAAATTAACTACAAGTTATCACCTTGAAATTGATTGTTTATATTAGAAACTAATATTTTTATTTATTGTTATAATAGAGCAAAAGAGCTAAGTTTATATTAATAGTTATTTAATACTTTAAATATGCTATCTGATAAATCTATATTTGAATATAGTTACAAATTTGACATCAAATTGTAAACTATCATCCATTATGACTACAGCGCCACAATGTCAAATATGGCAAATCTTTCATCTCAACTATCTGCAATGTGTATTTATAACATCCCAATCTAACGTATAAGACTTTTTTCTATTATATAACAAATATTATATTAATAGGATATTTTATAATAATTTCAGTGTGAATACTTAAAACCATTCACTGAGATATATTTTAAACATTATGCTCAGTTTGAAAAAATGATTGTTGGTGATTTTTGATGAGATGTCAAAGTTGATATGTTCTAGAAGTACTTTTATTGACTACATATTTAAAGTTTATAGTATTGATTTTTATAGATTAAAGTTTAGCAATAAATTATTTAGTATGTATGTGGTATTGCATTATCATGTAATAATAATGTTTAAGATATTTATATATGGATAATTTATTCTAACGTTTAAAAGATCAACTTTTAAGAAGATTTCATCGTGTTTAATTATTTAATTAATTTAATAGGTTAATGTACACACGAATGAGCGTTTTGCATTATGTTTGCAAACTAACTGAATATTTCTGCATTGCAATTAAGGAGAGGTATTCGGAAGTTATTTAAAATAGACACAATGAAATCATTGGGTTTGTTTTAGATATGATATTAAAGATGACAATTGTTCGCTATATGTAGATTGTTATTTTGAAGTGGGTTTAATGAGTAATTTATTCAATAAATATCAATTTAGCATACATGTGTGTCTCACAATTATTTTAAATGCAGTGAATTTATTTTTTATATATAATTTAACTTAGACTTTTCAAATATAGAATATCAAACATTTAAAAAAAAAGAAGAAAAAATAGGTATCATCAAAGTGCAAGATTAAAATCAAAAAATAATAACCATATAATATTTAAATAATAATGAATAAATAAAGTATACTATACATCATAATAATGTAAAAGTTTATTTCAAATTGAATACAACATATTGTAAATGTAAAACTGCTTTCACTTTTATAAACATAAAGGTTAATAAACTATGACTGTTTATTAATCCTATATGGCGTCAAACGTCACAGTAAGCCACTAAATGTAAATTTAGTAATATGTGCTAATTTACATATGTAATATTGATATAAGTAATTATCATGAAAGATTTGAAACTTTTATGACACCTTTCCTACAAACGAAGCGTTTGTATCCCCCCTAAAGTGAAACTCCAACTAGTGAATTCAGTATATCCGACACTGTAGTAAGAAGACCAGGTAATTGAAGTACTCTGCCCTCCCTTATCCCACTAACTTTAACACTATTATGGTTGGATAAGTTTGAAACAGTAGAACTTTGCACAATTTCTTGGAGGAAATTTATAAGTTTTTCAACTTTTTCTTTTAGTCCATCTTCATGTTTGTTTCTTTCAATTTGAAAAGTCAATTTGTTTGTAAGTGATTTTATAAAGGGATTGCTAGTCAAATGTAAGACATCAGAATATTTGTTGTACTGTTCGTTATTTCCCAAAGAACTCTTTACAAAGATGGAGACTAATACCATAAGAGGCAGCTGAATAATTACTATTTTCTCAGCAACAACCATGACTATTTTTAGCTAATAAAAAGACAAGAATATATACATACATGAATAATATCAGATACAAATATATTTGATAAAAATACTGGAATTAACTCTAAAATATGCAATATACTAATACATACATAAATAAATAGTACTTATATCTAGCTAAATATTGTAACTGTCATTTTTTTTAATATAGATAGTAATAGTAACAAGTCAGATGTCAAATGACTTATATATAGCTTGCACTTACAAATATGTAAAATTAAGAGCGTGCTAATAGCTCTACACAAGCTTTTTTTTATTATTATTTATGATAAATGCTACTACAAGAGAAGGCATTCAAATCATTTTTATCTTGAATTGTCCCCAGCCCCAGACCGGTTTCGACCTATGGGTCTCTTCAGTGAGGAGTTGGGATATTAGATCTAAAAAACTAACTCAAGCAAAGCATTTATCTAAAAGATAATTGTTAGAAGAAGATCTGAAACTTTTAGACATCTACATGTCTTTAAAGTCAGCTCTCCAACTGAAAAAATCATATGGGCCTGAACTTAATTCAGATACTCCTTATATTAGTAGGCTTAGCTCTTTAATTTAGCTAAAGCCACAACAGCAAAATAATAATAGTAATAGTAACAAGTCAGATGTCACATGACTTATATATAGCTTGCACTTACAAATATGTAAAATTAAGAGCGTGCTAATAGCTCTACACAAGCTTTTTTTTTTTATTATTTATGATAAATGCTACTACAAGAGAAGGCATTCAAATCATTTTTATCTTGAATTGTCCCCATCCCCAGACCGGTTTCGACCTATGGGTCTCTTCAGTGAGGAGTTGGGACATTAGATCTAAAAAACTAACTCAAGCAAAGCATTTATCTAAAAGATAATTGTTAGAAGAAGATCTGAAACTTTTAGACATCTACATGTCTTTAAAGTCAGCTCTCCAACTGAAAAAATCATATGGGCCTGAACTTAATTCAGATACTCCATATATTAGTAGGCTTAGCTCTTTAATTTAGCTAAAGCCACAACAGCAAAATAATAATAGTAATAGTAACAAGTCAGATGTCACATGACTTATATATAGCTTGCACTTACAAATATGTAAAATTAAGAGCGTGCTAATAGCTCTAAACAAGCTTTTTTTTTTTTTTATTTATGATAAATGCTACTACAAGAGAAGGCATTCAAATCATTTTTATCTTGAATTGTCCCCATCCCCAGACCGGTTTCGACCTATGGGTCTCTTCAGTGAGGAGTTGGGACATTAGATCTAAAAAACCAACTCAAGCAAAGCATTTATCTAAAAGATAATTGTTAGAAGAAGATCTGAAACTTTTAGACATCTACATGTCTTTAAAGTCAGCTCTCCAACTGAAAAAATCATATGGGCCTGAACTTAATTCAGATACTCCATATATTAGTAGGCTTAGCTCTTTAATTTAGCTAAAGCCACAACAGCAAAATAATAATAGTAATAGTAACAAGTCAGATGTCACATGACTTATATATAGCTTGCACTTACAAATATGTAAAATTAAGAGCGTGCTAATAGCTCTAAACAAGCTTTTTTTTTATTATTTATGATAAATGCTACTACAAGAGAAGGCATTCAAATCATTTTTATCTTGAATTGTCCCCATCCCCAGACCGGTTTCGACCTATGGGTCTCTTCAGTGAGGAGTTGGGACATTAGATCTAAAAAACTAACTCAAGCAAAGCATTTATCTAAAAGATAATTGTTAGAAGAAGATCTGAAACTTTTAGACATCTACATGTCTTTAAAGTCAGCTCTCCAACTGAAAAAATCATATGGGCCTGAACTTAATTCAGATACTCCATATATTAGTAGGCTTAGCTCTTTAATTTAGCTAAAGCCACAACAGCAAAATAATAATAGTAATAGTAACAAGTCAGATGTCACATGACTTATATATAGCTTGCACTTACAAATATGTAAAATTAAGAGCGTGCTAATAGCTCTACACAAGCTTATTTATTATTATTTATGATAAATGCTACTACAAGAGAAGGCATTCAAATCATTTTTATCTTGAATTGTCCCCATCCCCAGACCGTTTTCGACCTATGGGTCTCTTCAGTGAGGAGTTGGGACATTAGATCTAAAAAACTAACTCAAGCAAAGCATTTATCTAAAAGATAATTGTTAGAAGAAGATCTGAAACTTTTAGACATCTACATGTCTTTAAAGTCAGCTCTCCAACTGAAAAAATCATATGGGCCTGAACTTAATTCAGATACTCCATATATTAGTAGGCTTAGCTCTTTAATTTAGCTAAAGCCACAACAGCAAAATAATAATAGTAATAGTAACAAGTCAGATGTCACATGACATATATATAGCTTGCACTTACAAATATGTAAAATTAAGAGCGTGCTAATAGCTCTACACAAGCTTTTTTTATTATTATTTATGATAAATGCTACTACAAGAGAAGGCATTCAAATCATTTTTATCTTGAATTGTCCCCATCCCCAGACCGGTTTTGACCTATGGGTCTCTTCAGTGAGGAGTTGGGACATTAGATCTAAAAAACTAACTCAAGCAAAGCATTTATCTAAAAGATAATTGTTAGAAGAAGATCTGAAACTTTTAGACATCTACATGTCTTTAAAGTCAGCTCTCCAACTGAAAAAATCATATGGGCCTGAACTTAATTCAGATACTCCATATATTAGTAGGCTTAGCTCTTTAATTTAGCTAAAGCCACAACAGCAAAATAATAATAGTAATAGTAACAAGTCAGATGTCACATGACTTATATATAGCTTGCACTTACAAATATGTAAAATTAAGAGCGTGCTAATAGCTCTACACAAGCTTTTTTTTATTATTATTTATGATAAATGCTACTACAAGAGAAGGCATTCAAATCATTTTTATCTTGAATTGTCCCCATCCCCAGACCGGTTTCGACCTATGGGTCTCTTCAGTGAGGAGTTGGGACATTAGATCTAAAAAACTAACTCAAGCAAAGCATTTATCTAAAAGATAATTGTTAGAAGAAGATCTGAAACTTTTAGACATCTACATGTCTTTAAAGTCAGCTCTCCAACTGAAAAAATCATATGGGCCTGAACTTAATTCAGATACTCCATATATTAGTAGGCTTAGCTCTTTAATTTAGCTAAAGCCACAACAGCAAAATAATAATAGTAATAGTAACAAGTCAGATGTCACATGACTTATATATAGCTTGCACTTACAAATATGTAAAATTAAGAGCATGCTAATAGCTCTACACAAGCTTTTTTTATTATTATTTATGATAAATGCTACTACAAGAGAAGGCATTCAAATCATTTTTATCTTGAATTGTCCCCATCCCCAGACCGGTTTCGACCTATGGGTCTCTTCAGTGAGGAGTTGGGACATTAGATCTAAAAAACTAACTCAAGCAAAGCATTTATCTAAAAGATAATTGTTAGAAGAAGATCTGAAACTTTTAGACATCTACATGTCTTTAAAGTCAGCTCTCCAACTGAAAAAATCATATGGGCCTGAACTTAATTCAGATACTCCATATATTAGTAGGCTTAGCTCTTTAATTTAGCTAAAGCCACAACAGCAAAATAATAATAGTAATAGTAACAAGTCAGATGTCACATGACTTATATATAGCTTGCACTTACAAATATGTAAAATTAAGAGCGTGCTAATAGCTCTACACAAGCTTTTTTTTATTATTATTTATGATAAATGCTACTACAAGAGAAGGCATTCAAATCATTTTTATCTTGAATTGTCCCCATCCCCAGACCGGTTTTGACCTATGGGTCTCTTCAGTGAGGAGTTGGGACTTTAGATCTAAAAAACTAACTCAAGCAAAGCATTTATCTAAAAGATAATTGTTAGAAGAAGATCTGAAACTTTTAGACATCTACATGTCTTTAAAGTCAGCTCTCCAACTGAAAAAATCATGTGCCATAGCTATTCATTATTAATAGCTTGTTTATTCATAGGCACATTGAAATGTTACATTCAACTTTTCTGTGTGTGTGTATATATATATATATATATACATATTTATATATATATATATATATATATATATATATATATATATATATACAATAAAATTTATATAAAATAACAAAAGAATATATAAATAAAAATATAATTAGTTGTCTATATATCTATTTTATCATTTTAATCATAGAATTGTTTTTGATCAGAAAATAATGACAGCCAGTACTCTGAGTCAAATTTTATAAAAGCATTATAGAGAAGCCTTGTTTATTGTTAAAATACTTTTGTTGATATTTATATAAACAAACAAAATTTACTTCTCTAAACAGCCGTTTTAATTAATGATGATTGCCAATTTTTCAACAAGCTTTGTGATAAATGCTTAGCTAGAGAAAACATTTAAATTATCTCTGTCAGGAACCCCCCCCCCCCAAACCTCTGACCATGGTTTCATGCTATCTAAGAGAGGTGTTAGGGTAGGTTCATACACTAGTTGTAAAAATACCAACCCAAAGCCAGCATTTAACTAAAAGTTATCTATTGGGTGGAAAATCTGAAATTTTCAGACACCTACATGTTTTCAAACCCAGATATCCAACTCAAATAGCTATATGTGGCTGAAAGATCTTCAGCCATACCATATATTAGTAGTCTTAGCAATATAACATCGTGTAAGACTTAAGGCAGAGACTATAAATAGTCAAAATAAGAGTCATAGATCACATGACTCTATTCTCTTAAGCTTGTAACTTATAAACAATGAGGATTGCCAATTTCTCAACAAGCTTTGTGATAAATGCTTAGCTAGAGAAAGCATTTAAACTCTGTTAGGACCCCCCCAAACCTCTGACCATGGTATTGTGCTATGGAACTCCTCCGAGAGATGCTAGTATAGAGACAGTAGATCTAAAAATACCAACCAAAAGCCAGCATTTAACTAAAAGTTATCTATTGAGTGGAAAATCTAAAATTTTCAGATACACCAACATTTCGTAAAAACCAGCTATCCAACTCAAATAGCTATATGGGTCTAAGAGATTTTCATCCATACCTTATATTAGTAGTCTTAGAAATATAACATTGTGTAAGACTTAAGGCAGAGACTATAAATAGTCAAAATAAGAGTCATAGATCACATGGCTCTATTTTATTAAACCTGTAAGTTATAAACGATGAGGATTGCCAATTCCTCAACAAGCTTTATAATAAAACCAAGGTCAAAGGTTGGGGGTCCTGACAAGAGATATTTTAAATGCTTTCTCTAGCTAAGCATTTATCACAAAGCTTGTTGAGGAATTGGCAATCCTCATTGTTTATAACTTGCAAGATTAATAGAATAGGGTCATATGATCTATGACTCTTATTTTGACTATTTATAGTCTCTGCTTTAAGTTTTATGCAATGTTATATTGCTAAGACTACTAATATATGGTATGGCTAAAGATCTCTCAGCCCATATAGCTATTTGAGTTGGATAGCTGGGTTTTAAGACATGTAGGTGTCTGAAAGTTTCAGATTTTCCACTTTATAGATAACTTTTGTTTAAATGCTGTCTTTGGATTGATATTTTTATATCTAGTGTCTAAACTTATACTAGCACCTCTCTGAGGAGTGACATAACATGAAACCATGGTCAGAGCTTTGGGAGGGGTCCTGACAGAGATATTTTAAATGCTTTCTCTAGCTAAGCATTTATCACAAAGCTTGTTGAGGAATTGGCAATCCTCATTGTTTATAACTTACAAGCTTAAGAGAATAGTGTCATGTGATCTATGAGCCATTTTAATGTTTCAAACAGAGGCAGGTTTTCATAAGTAATTGTGTTAAATTTTAGCAGAAGGGATTTTGCTATTATTTTGGATTAAAACAATCTTCAGGATGCAACAATAATGTGGCTGTGTAAAGAAGCAATTATGTTTATTTTATTTATACAATTGGGTCTCTTTTTATGTGGTAGATGGGTTCCTAGAAAATATGCATAAATGAAATTGCACAAAAATAGACTTAACTTATATTGAAAAATTTGGAGAAAGTTCCATAATTTTCAAAAGAACTGGATAAAATTAAAATTTGCATAAAAATTAAGGAAATAAAGTATGACTAATAAAAAAATTGATAAAAGACAAACTTTTTTTATTAACTATTTAATTGTATTCAAAGAAATACGTTTTTATGTGTAATTAATTTTACAATTTTTCATACATATTTTAATCATTATCACTATTTGACAATATGCAGGTATGTTTGTAAACTGATAAGAAATCAGATTTGTCACAACAGGAAATACAATTAGTGCCAACTTCAGTCTCATGCTGTGTTTAATAAGTTGCATCAATTGAAAATTTTAATTCATGGATTAAGATCACTCTAAAACAGTCAATTTTTGCATTAATGTAATGAATTTTCCGTCTTTTTAAAGCTTAAAATGTACCATAATTTTCTGATTTGTTGTTGCTCATTTTAAACCAAATGGAGCAGTTGACAACAATTTGACAGCTCCAAGTTCTCTGTTTTGACATACAAAATGAAACTGTATATGTAAATTTTAGAGGATTTTTTTTTCATATTTTTTATACATTGTAAATTATTTTGATAAAATATGCTGAAAATATAATTATTTTAGAAAATAATTAAGATTTTAGTAAAAATTATTTACTTTAACATGAATGTAAATTAAGAATGAAATCAATAGTGTATGCAGCATTTTCTAATAGGTTACAAACATTATTTTTAGGTTCACCCAATATACAATATTTTTATAATTATGAAGAGAAATTTATTTTTGATAAAACTTTTGTTCACTTTCATAATCTGACAAATTGTTAATTTGCTTTTTACAAATGAATCTAATATTAAAATATGAATATACTTTTACTGCTAATTTTGTAATTGAACCAATCAAAAATTTAAAACTTAAAATTCACTCAGCCAATAAAAAAATTTCAGTCTAAAAGTTAATGGTTTTCTGTCGATAATGTAATTGGTGATTAAGCTTTGCAACAATGCTTTTACTAATTATTTATGAAGCTTGTGATATCCAGATATACAACTATTTAGTTCTCATTGTAATTTAAGAGCTCAATCATAATTCATGTCATTAACAAGAAAATGATTGTCAAATTGATTAAAATGTTGAAGACTTTCTCCAATCATTTATGATGTGAAATGAACACATTCTACTTCTGTTTCATTATCTTTTTTAAATCTTCTACAGTATCTAAATTTATTGACAAATCTTTTTTCCAAAAGACATGAAGAGTATGTAAAATACAATGTGTGTATATGAAATTTTGAAATCTCAATTTTAAGTAAAATATGAATGTCTTTATCACATAAAAAAAACTGCATAAAAAGACAATAAGAAGAAACATGAATTGCATAACTTCAAAACTACATGAAAAAATCTGCACATAAAAAAGGTGTACTTACTTTTTTTTTTTTTATATTTTAACATAATAAAATGTGAACTTCATCTCCAATCTTATAAAAATGTATAAGTAATCTAAATAATCTCTATAAAATGTAGTAATATAATCACTAAATAAATAACATATATTGTCACTCTTATAAACAACTATAGATCTGTCAAAATAAAATGTGGGCCATATTCAGTGGTTAGTTAGTTATAAACAATTCAGCTGCAGATATATGCAGTTAAGATAAAGAAAGAAACTTAAATAAATTATTATAAGTAAAATAAATAACTTGGGAAGAGAAAAATACTGCAACCTTCCCTAATTAATATTTTACAATAAAATAAAATTCTCCCATTATAAAAAACACATTCTCTCTCTCTCTCTCTCTCTCTCTCTCTATATATATATATATATATATATAGAGAGAGAGAGAGATCATATTGTCAAATGATATATATATATATATATATATATATATATATCATTTGACAATATGATCTGAAATGAACATTACTCTTGCAGAGTAAAATGAAAATGAAAATTATGTTTCTTATGATACAATTGAAAATAAAGTTCTTATGCTTAAACAGTTATAATAGCAATGACAATTAATAACTTTTAAATAAAGTAAAATAATGATGATAATCTCAGGATTCTTTCCTATATATCTTTGGAAATGTTCTATAGTATTGTGTTTTCACACATGACTGATATACTAATAGTCTATAGGGAACATTCACTTTACTTAAGCTAATGTCTCCTAAAAAATAATAATTATAATTACATTATAAAAGAAAATTGATAAATATGACTAATAATAAACAAAATAATATCGTAAAATTTGGAATAATTTAGCTTTTTATCCAGGATATCAGTCAGAATAATAGAAAAAAAAACAAGGGTATCTTTTATATCCCTCCATCATCCATAACAACCCAATAAAATAATTAAAACTAATTGTTTTATTAATTTTGAGTAAGGAAATAAATGGAATAATGTGCAGTCGGAATTAATATCATGAAAAAAAATTCATTTCAATGTTAAATAAATGATTAATCTGAGATTTGCAATTTTTACCTTTATTGGAAACTCTCCTAAAAACAATTGTAATCAAAATGAAATGTCAGGATCTGCATAAATTTGCTTATCTCGTATATATTGCTTATCTGGCATATCGAGATCTCTAGAGTTTGAAATGGTTTAGGACTCAAGAAAAACATTTTACAAACATGTATTTACTTAGCATATAGAAAATAAACCGAAACGAAGATTACATAAAATACTATAATTTATTAATAACATAAAATTAAAATAATACATTTTTTTTTTAAATGCTGCAAACTAATATAGGCGCTGTTATCATAAATGCATAGTTACATAATATCTAGATAATGCTCTCTCGTTTACAATTACAGTAAATTAAAAAAAATATGTAGATAAGCCAAGTATTTAGGCTACAGCAGTTCTTTGCAAGAACACAAATACAATATATTCCTATAAGTTTGGAATGAAACTGTTAGACTAACATAACCAGTTGATATGTACAGCTAATATACTACTACAGTGATTTAAAATTTTGGAAGTTACATTAAACAAAAATTTTTAATGTGAAATAGACAAGTAATAGCAACTTTAATTTAAGTCTTATAAAAAAGTCTGTAAAATAAATCCCTTATTTTAACACATTGGCTAGCAATTTTTATTATGATTTGAAGTACAAAAATGGAACTAAATATTATTTGTTTAACTATTATGAACTGGGTTTAAAGATTACTTTCTTTTAAAATATTAAACTTTACTATTACTATGTTGACTAAATTCTGGTTTGTAATTAAAATAAATTATGAATGGGTATGGATCATTCATCAGAAGACACACACACAAATTAATATTTAGATTAATGTCCATATAAAAAATAGATAATTTAACTATGGATGATTCACAATTCTAGCGAAGAATATTTTTCAGTTGCTGATAAAAATAAAGCATTGTGTTTGAATTTTGATTTAACAACTACTTGTTTTAAAATACACAGTTTTAAATTAATTATATTCAGTCAATTTGCTTGTGAATTACTAGCAAGGCTCAGTGGCAGAATACATATATTGATCCAAATCACTAAGTCACCACTAATAATAAAGTTTACCCTGAGGAATTAATACCTCAAATCTAACATCTATCCTTGCCATAAATTCTAAAGAGACCATGATAACCTACATCTTTTATGGTGGGAAACATTGTAAATTTATATGAGGGACACAAATACTGAGTAACCTCTTCAGGATAAACCCTTTATAAAAAGAATTGGTGGTCATGAAGCCTATCTCTCAG
The DNA here is from genome assembly GCA_028023455.1 of Epiperipatus broadwayi. Taxonomy (NCBI): domain Eukaryota; kingdom Metazoa; phylum Onychophora; class Udeonychophora; order Euonychophora; family Peripatidae; genus Epiperipatus; species Epiperipatus broadwayi. The sequence continues at coordinate 5,896,340 of JAQFVV010012442.1, forward strand.
GCAAAAATGTAGGTGTGGACTTTGTTTCACAACCTAAAGAAAAAGGAAACATACACCAAAATATAAGATTGGCATGGGATTAAGCTATACTAGCTATATCAAAATATCACATAAATTCTAGATAGTCCTCTCCATGGGACCTAGGCACATTGGCTATATGAATATACTAGAACAAGATATCAAAATAATCCATTCATGAAAAATGCAACACACTATGGGAATAACACCATCCTGTAAATCACAACACACAATAAATATCAAAATATGCAATATTAAGCATATATCAACTCTAAACTTGGGCAATATATCGAAATATACTACTACTAATACATTTATAGGCAAAAATGCATACTTCAATCAATATCTAAAACAAATAAATAAAAAAATGTATATATCTCAGCCAAAATACCATTAAAAATATGCAATATAGTACAACCAATTTAAATCAAAAAAAGGAATATTCAATAGCAATGTATAACGTAAAAACTTATATTAAAATGAAGTGGATAAACTAATAAATAATAACTGTTAATAAATTAGTTAACTAATGAAATAGAAATTACATTGAAACTTTAAATGAGAAATATGCTGTTATAGCATAAACTACAAAATTATTCATTTCTGATAAATTTAAAATACTTTTTACCCATTAGAGATATATAACACATATTTTGAATACCTAATATGCTAGATTAATATCTCCAGTCGTATGTAAAATAAACCAGATATATGTTATTACTATAACTTCATATCAAATATAAACTTGATTAAATATAATATTAGGAATTCCTACCATTTTCTATAAACCTGTAAATATTATATAATAAATGTAAACCTTAACATACATTAACATTACAGAAATAAAAATATAATTTTCCAAATATATTTTTTTTAAAACCTTAGTTCTTTAGCAGGACTATTTTTCGCACTGGTCTTGTGGTCAAGGAAAAGAGAGTTCTTCTTTTAGTCATTGTTCATAAAAGACAAAAATGCTTGAAGCTATAAAAATGCATTCTTTTTAAAAATGAAGATTATTTTTCCTTTGTCAATTGCAACATTTTAAAAAAAAAAAATGTAATAAAAATAAGCTTAAATAAATTTTCACTTTCATAACGAAGATTGGAGCTAACATACAAATATTTACAACACAAAGACAAGCCTGAATATTATAAAAGAATATGAATCTTTAAGCAAGCTGAAACATTATCAGAGATTTGCAATTATTCCAGAAATTATTGTATAATAACCACAGTTGAATTGCAAATAAATGAAAATAATATTTTAAAAAAAAATATTAACTTTTATTTTCAAGATGCTAAAGAGGTATTATTAAGCTATTTTCATAATGATAACATGCTAATTTTAATAGTTCATTTCTTTCTTTCTTTAAAGAACGCATGCATATAACTTCAACTTTCAATTTTAAATAGTTCATTCTCATCTTTCTTTAAAGAACTCACGTATATATATATATATATATATATATATACATATATATATATATATATATATATATATATATATATATATATATTGTAAAATACAACATATCAATCTTTTCTCCAAACGATTACAAATTAACTAAACAAATGAACACTATACACAGTGCATCCATTATTGATAGATGCATATAATCTAAGTTTTTAAATGCAGCAAAAATCTTTAGAGTTCTTCCAATATTTCAGTTATATTGTGCTAAAAGAGTATTTTTTTGTACCAGAAAAATATTATTAAATAAAAGTAAATCATTAAATAGTTGGTTTTAATTTTGAAAATGCTTATTTTTTTTATTCAGATAAGTCAATATTTTTACTTATGATTAGCTTTAAATTTGCCATTTTAAGTTTTTTTTTTTTTAAATTATATTCATTTGAGACACATTACATTATAATACAGGAAGTTTATAATTGCAGAGAACAATAGAAAACAGGATACCTTACCAAATATAGACCTAGCAATTCATTGAAGGCTGAATCAATATTATATTACTAATTTATCAATTTTTAAAATTAGAAAATAGATAATTCTAAACATTTAGTACTATTAATCATGAGGAATGGAAAAAGCCAAACTCACAAAGATAAAATCAACTGAGTATTTTATCTTCAAATTAACAGGTGTTATCTGGTTAAATCCAGTACATTTATTCTTAGTTACTTCTATGGTAGCCATTCAACTTACAAACAAAAAAAATGTATAACTAACTAGAATCATATGGTTTTCAAAGTTATTTGAAATGTATTATATAACAGTTTAATAAATCAAAACAATAAATAAATACTAAACCAAACAATATTTTTTTTGTTATTATAACTAGAGATAAAATTATTTTTTTTATTAAATAACCTTATTGGAAGTTTTACAGATACTATTTTAATTGTTAATTGACTGAAATTTATGTTAATTTTTTTTTAATATTATTTTTTAAGAATGTTAATTTTTTAAAAAAAAAATACTTATGCAAATGCTCAACAATAAAAAACAAAATACTTGCATGCACATTAATTTTTTTGCATACACACATACTATGTAACTTTATCTAACTATGTTTCTTACAATTATTTTAAACTTTAATAACAGTTTATTAAAATTTTAAGTTTATATTAGCTTGCTATTATAATAACATTTTATTTAGAGTAACCTGTCAATTTATAAAACATGATACAGCATTGGAATAATACTGACTAGACTAACTAACATAAACGATAGCTAGGCAAAGTTGATAGCACACTTTTATCAGTTAATTATTATTTTTTTATTTTTTATTTTATGGATAACACCTATCTTATGTTCAGATAATACTAAATAAAACCAAGTTCCAAAAACTTTGGGTTACTCTCTCTCTCTCTCTCTCTCTCTCTCTCTCTCTCTCTCTCTTTCTCTCTCTCTCTCTCTCTCTCTCTCTCTCTCTCTATATATATATATATATATATATTCTGGCCTTGGGTTTTGACCAAAGCTCCATTAAATTTTAAGCTAAGTTATTTATGCCAGTGTTTAGTAAAATTTTCCTCATAGGATGTATTTTGTGGTAACATATAAGCTTTCTATACAATGCTAAGCTCGAATCAAAATAAAAGTTCAAATAGGTTTAAGTAAATTACTTGGCAAGTAAATAAAATCCATTCATAAATTTTATAAACAGAGATTTTTTAGTGTCAATTAGCAAAGTTTTATTAAAATAGAAACAGTCATAATGGAGAAATTTATGTGTTAACAACATTTTGTAAATTATTATTAATAGTTTAGAGATTGAAAAAAAAAAAAAAAAGGGGGGGGGGTAGAATTGATAAGGTTAACTTCGTAAGAGGGATAAGTAAACGGTGGTATTTTATAATAGTTAATTATAACACTATAATTTATTAAAAGTAAATTATAAATTTATTTAAACGCAAATTGATTATATAAGTAATATTCATTAATACCTGTAGAGGTCCCTACTATCGCATTTTATACACATGTGCTTGAGGTACAACTTTAATGAATATTAAAAATAAATTATCAAAGAAAAAAAATCAAGAATCAATCAAAGTATTAAGCAATAGATTCAGATAGAATTTTTTTTGTTTTAGAAGTGTATATGTGTAAAATTTATTAGAAACTTTAATTATATAATTAATTACTAATCAATGAAAATAATGTGTCTCTCCATGGAAAACTACTTTAAAGAAATATTATTTTGTTTTACTCACATCTTCATAGCAGCCAATTCCCATTAAGAATCCTGGGCTTAATGTCAAGCTGCTAAGCATCATGTAGTTTTTATTAAAAATGTCCATTTTTATTCATTCAGAGGGATTTCCACAAGTGAGATATTTTTTAACAAAACCACATGATATTTATAAAATTGTGAATAAATAATTTGTAAAACAATAGTAATCAAACAGATAAAATGTAGATATAACTAATTTGACAGGCCAATCACTCAGGAATTGATAGGGGGAATCCAGACAGTTTAAAAAGTCATCCTATCCTTTAGGAGGGCCTCTCTATTCACCATCAGTCTATTGAAAGTAACCTCATCAGGTTAAATGATCAATTTTTAATACTAAAGTTTTATGGCTTATATTATTTTTCTGGTTCTTTTTCTGAATGAAAAACTTTGTCAAAAAATTAATAATATTGTAAAAAGTGATCAATGAGTAAATTTTTATATTAGGCATGTACTTGTTTCTCTGGAAGTTGACAAACTTTATGATTTCTTTCCATACAAATGCAAGCAATTCTTAGCAATCGGCAGCTTAAAACACAGAATAATTTTTCTGGGTAAAAATCGAGGAAACACTGTATTCTATGAAACTTTATTTCAAACTTGAATTTATTGAAACAGACAGATCTAATTATTTGTATTATGCAAAATTCTGTGAGAAGATAATTTTTGATTTTATTAAAAATAAGAGTGGGACTGAATAATGTCAAGTATATGTTAAATTCCATTTGAAATATTTACGCTATTATTGTAAATGAAAGGTATCATTAGTCAATGAAAAATAAATGACTCCTAAAGGAGAAGAAAGATAATTATTAGCTAAAGAAAGATATTACCATCCTATGACAAATTAAAGGAATATTATAAGAATACATAGAGAAATACATGGATAAATAGACTTATTTCAGTGAAGCTAAATTAAACCATCATATACGTCTAAACAGAAAAGCTGATTATCCTCCACTATGAAATGTAATTTAATGCACAGAACCCAAATTCAAGAAAGAATTACATATGAAGTGAAAAATTATTGCATTCAATTATACGGATTACCAATGCCTAAAGTGATTTCCTAAAATAAAGACTTGGATTAATGCTTTAGCAATTAAAAATAAAAATGGATTATGTGTTAAATTTTGAACAGAAATAATAAACATTGAAGTTTAATTCACTAAAATGTATCAGAGTTTCCCAATAGATTATATGATTCAATACATGTGCACACAGAACAAACCAAACAAAATACAACAAAACACAAAACTAAATGAGATTTGCAGCAAAATGTAAGAAAGATCTGGAGGAAGATATAGGAGAACTATATAAGTATAATTTTATTACTTGTTATTATTATTTTCTAATATTAAATTTAAATGAAAAAAAAAAGGTTAATCGTATGCCTTTTTATTAGTTGAGTTAGTATATATATTTTTTTGAAATATGCCTTATTCAAATACTAAATTGATGCTTTACCCTTAATTAAGAGAGTGAGAGATATAACTAAGAACGTTTATTATATGAAGGGTTTTTAAAAGATCAGTTATTATATATATATATATATATATATATATATATATATATATATATATATATATATATATAACTCTATCTTTAAAAATAATATATATATATATATATATATTATTTTTAAAGATAGAATGAATGATGTGATAAAATATCATAACTATACTACAAAGGTGCAGAAAGATGATTTTGCAGATGATACACATTTTCTATTTTTATTGTTGTTAGCATAAAAGTTAAATTGAGTTAGATATAAGCTAATTGATGCTTGGAAAATTGTTGTCTCATGTGTCAGTGCAATATTTCGTGGAGGGAGTTCAAGTATAAAATTTTATATGTGTACAAATTACTGTGAGACCCTTGTATACATGGCTGATCAAAGAATCATCACTTATCTAGTGCAGTTGTAGTTTAGCTCATTCACTAAGATGTTTAATCAAATTTTATGAATTATTTAAATGCAGTGGATGAGGTTCCCACTTAGCTATTTCTACATCATAAGATGACTTCTTTATTGATAGCCAGAGTGTGTTAGGCATACCCACCATGTATCCCTATATGAGTAGCAATAAATATTAGCATATCTCAACCCTAATGAGAAGTTATTTTCTCTTATTCAAATATTTTCCTACCCATGTATTAATGCTGACTTCGTTTCCTTATGGGTGTATCTATTGAGAACACAGAAAAGTATCACATTTGAATGTTGTCTACAGGGTCATAAAATTAAGTTGAAATTTTCTGCTGAATGCAGAATAAATGTATAATTTATTGTACTGAGACATTGCTTTATTTAAATGCTTTATTTCACTAATAAGAGCCAAGAATAATGATTTAGATCAAAATTGAATTTAAGAATTAAAACACAGGGAGTAACTATAGTAAGCAGGGTGTTTCCAAAGATATATCTACAACCAACTGAGAACTTCACTGGAACAATAAGCCAACTAAAGTATTATTATTATTATTATTATTATTATTATTATTATTATTATTATTATTATTATTATTATTATTATTATTATTATTATTATTATTATTATTATTATTATTATTATTATTATTATTATTATTATTATTATTATTATTATTATTATTATTATTATTAGTAGTAGTAGTAGTAGTAGTAGTAGTAGTAGTAGTAGTAGTAGTAATAGAAGCAGCAGCAGTGGTGCTGGTAGTTGTGCTAGTGGTGGTAATGGTGGTGATGTTGTTGAGGGTAGGGTGATAGTGGTGGTAGGGTTGGTACTGGTGGTAGTGGTGGTATTAGTGGTAGTGGTAGTAGTGGTTGTGGTAGTGGTAGTAGTGATTGTGATATCAGTGGTAGTAGTAGTAGTGGTAGCAGTAGTAGTGGTAATGGTGGTGGATGTGGAAGCATTGGTAGTAGTGGTAACAGTGGTGGTAGTGATGGTGTTAGGGATGATGTTAGTGGTAGTGGTGCAAGTTGTAGTAGCAGTGTAGGTAGTGGTGATGGTAGTTGTAGTGTTGATGATAGGGATAGTGGTGGTGGTGGTAGTGGTATAGTAATACTGGTGGTGGTAGTAGTGGTGATAGTGGTGGTGGTAGTGGTGGTAGGGTTAGTTGTGGTAGTGGTGGTTGTGGTGATGGTTAAGGTGGTTTGGTGGTGGTAGTGGTGGTTGTGGTGGTGGTTGTGGTGTTAGTTGTGGTAGTAGTAATAGTGATAGTGGTGGTGGTAGTGGTGGTGGTAGGGTTGGTTGTGGTGGTGGTAGTGGTGGTTGTTGTGGTGGTAGTGGTGGTTATGGTGGTGGTTGTGGTGTTAGTTGTGGTGATGGTGATAGTAGTAATAGTAGTAGTAGTAGTATTATTACTATTACTACTACTACTACTACTACTACTACTACTACTATTATTATTATTATTATTATTATTATTATCATCATTATAATTATTATTATTATTATTATTATTATTATTATTATTATTATTATTATTATTATTATTATTATTATTATTATTATTATTATTATTATTATTATTATTATTATTATTATTATTATTATTATTATTATTATTATTATTATTATTATTATTATTATTATTATTATTATTATTATTATTATTATTATAGGGACATTATATGTCATTGTATGCATGTAAAAGAATGATCAACCTATGTACCGATTCTTAAACACTTAAATAGTATTTCGATTCACAAGAGGGTAAGCAATGTACAAAATATCTCCAATTTAAAGCCTAGAGTTAAGGCATATTAGGTTGATATAATTAATGTAATTTACTAGCCTCTTAGTACATGGAGAGTTATCTTCGCAAGTAATAGGTTTAGCCGTAAAATAAAACATTTATTTGAAAGTATAAAATATAAGGAGAAATTTGATAGTTATTATATCTTAATATTAAGAATTGTTAAAGTAAATAGTATAATCATTTTTATCCCAATACAAGTGTCAACCCCAGTCAATAAGAACTAAATAATATTTCTTATTTTATAATGTAGCAAGATCAACTATTTATTTTATATTTTTTTATATACTGTTGAAGAACAGGGGAAAGCCATGTGAAACATTATCAATAATATAGATTTTTTTAAAGTTTATATTTGTTAATAAAATTGTTTTAAAATAAACTTTTATCTACATCTCACTGTTTTTTGGTCTAACAAATTGTAGAAATCCTAATCATTCAATGATATACTATCACTTAAATTTGAAGTATAACTTACTTTGTTAAATCATACCAGGTAAAAATGTATTTAAAAGATTATTTTATAATATTATTTGAATACTGCAGAATTCAATTTCACAATTGAAGAATGTTAATAGAGTAAGTCAGCACATTTAGATCAGAAGGTGTATAGTATGTGGTAGGGTCATTGTGTGATATAGAGTGTTATGGGTGGACATAAGATCATTTATCCATCCACTGTATTCAAATACTTTCCCAGATGAACTTGTTAATATTTTTTTAAATTATAAAAGTATTTATAATATGATATTTTCAAAATGTATATTTAAAAACTTAACTTTTAATTATTGAAAAGTTAGATTAAGTGGACATTGGCTTTGTTAGATTCACCAAGGTCAACTATGGATGTAATCACTGGGAGAGTATTTATGTATCAGCAGTAATTCGTAGCAGATTGTATAGAGTTTCAAGCCTTACTATTCTAAAGCCCTGAGGAGAGATTATCAGAAAAGGAAAGCGAAGTAGCAAGATGGAAATTTTTAGAATAAAGTGAAATAGTAGTACATATGACCTATGAAATGAGGGATGGATTGGAAGAATAATGATTGGCATAGAAATATTTTAATTATTCTAAATTTCTTAACTGTTATTTTGATGACAAATGGATGAGAGTTTGCTGAGAGATGTAAAATACAGTGGGGAGTTGAGCTTAAATTTTCTTCCTCTCCAATAAATATAAAACTATATGAGGTTATTAGTATTATTTATAATAACACTCTCAGTGTTTTATTTGATCAATAATTAGTTATTAAACCATTCATTAGATATTATTATAAATTATTAAATAAATTATTGAAATAATGATTGGAATAAATAAGTTTCATTAAGATTGCAATTTGGAACCCTGGAAATTATTGTTATTAATATGATATCCCATCGTCATCAATCCTGAGGCGGTCTGTTCCCAAGAAGGGTGTGTTCTGTTGGTCAGTTGGTCCACTTGGTTAGGTTATAATATATACATACTCTAACTGAAATGATTCTTATTGCTATTTATGTACTATATGTGTTCAGGAAACTACCAATGTTTATCACAACCCCTCACTTATAGGTAGTTTGCATATGGTCACATTCTGTATTAAAAATGATGATCAAGAAAGTGTATATTATTTTTATCACTCCTCCTGTACATTCACTATAAACACTGGTTATTAATTGCCTGAACATATCTTTCTGATTATCTGTCACAAGATTCCAATTGGTCATTTTACTTATATATATATATATATATATATATATATATATATATATATATATTATCTGTTTATCTGTCACTATATTCCTATTTTGTCTTTTTACTTATATATATATATATATATATATATATATATATATATATATATCAATGGCCAGCACTACAGAAATTCTTCTTCCTTTACAGAAGACCCACCTATAAACACATCTAAGACAGAACATAGCTTTAAAGTCCTAATAACATCTCTGATAACATTCCAGTAATAACACAGTTTAGAGAATGGCCTTACAGTCAAGATATTGATGTTGATATGTTTGAATTTGTGGAAAGATATGATACATGAATAGCTGTAATTATTCTATATTATATTTAAAACAAAGACTATTTGAATAAACAATAATGAAAATGAAACAAAATAATAAAAATAATAATAAGATGATAAGAAGAAGAAGAAAGAGAAGAAGAAAAAGCAGAAGAAAAAGACGTAAAAAAGACAATCACAAGCTTACAAATTTACTGATTATCACTGTCTCCCTTAGTAACGTAATTGTAAACTAATGTAGACAAATAAGTGTAAATGAGAGACATTAAAATAAATTATTTTAAGTCATGTTTAATTGATTAAATAACACACCAGTATTGTATATAAAAGAAAGCAAACAAGATAAATTTTATAAAAAAATAATATAATAAATGACAGAAAAAAAAAAACTGTAATCCTATAAAACACGTATAAAGATGGCTTACATGGATTTTACAATAATATGTAATTATACTGGACTAATCATCCATATAGAAAATACATTGGACTTCTGCAAGTTCAGATTACTTATATGTTCCTTACTAATTTTATAGATAATGTAGGCTTATTCACATAATTTTCTTTTAAAATCTTATTTACCAGGCTCAATACATTAGTAATCAGCATGTTATACAATAGAAGCATCATTGCTTGAGGAAAAATAAATGTATATCCCCTTAGCTCATACAAAGAGGAATAAATAGTAACATAAATAAATTGATATCTATCATTGTTAATTTGTCTGTAACACTCAAAATAATAATTTATATCGCCAAATATGTTCCAGATTAATCTGAATATAAGTCAATGTGGCATGTGATAGCTTCTGAATAAACATTTCTTTTTGTTTTTGCATTCGGCAGCATAGCATACTGAGTCAATAATATGTTTCTTTCATACTCTTCTATATATACATTCTATTACATCTCTATAAATAAGTACTATCACATTTCACAACATGACAATTTCTGTAATCAAAGTCCACATCAGCCCAAATTAGAATTATATCTGAAAAATATGATAATACTTTATAATCAAAGTCTGAATTCTTATAAATAGGTTCTCAATTAAAACTTATTTCAATTAAAGTACACCTCTTAATTGAACATTTTTAATTGTCATTTTTTCTCTGTTTTTTATTTTTTAACTTTGGAACAAAAGGATATTGCGAAACACAACTGCTCCAGTGTACACAAAAAAAAAAAAAACACCACACATACACACACACATACACACACACACACACATATATATATATATATATATATATATATATATATATATATATATATATATATATATATATATATATATATAGTAATTGGTTATGACCAAAGATGGCTGAGCTCATGGCAGATGCCATTTTTAATAAATAAGAAAAAAAAATCTCACAGAAGTAGTCCTATTAAGTAATAAATTTCATAAATAACAGTAATTTTAAATAATCAGGGGGATCGAAAAGTTTCTGGTAGTCATACAATGTAGAAAAAAATCAAAGTTTGTCTTCAGTGTGTGGAGGTAATTTTGAAATCCAACCACAGTAAATTTATGTATGTTTTAATTGTTAAAAGTTAAATATTGTGATCACTTATTTAGTAAAAGAAAATAAATAATTGAAAAGATGATGTAAGTGTAGATCCTAAAATTGATCTTTATAATAGTACTAACTTTAATAGTCAATTTACAGGAAGATTGCTGTAAAATCTTAAATATTATGTAATAGATAGTGCTAGTTGGAATTTTTACGATTACCTAGCAAGGTTATAAGTGTGTGACCAAGCATACATATGGTATACATAACATTTTAATTATTGGGACAATTATAAGTTTTTTTGTCTCATGAAGGATATCATTTTATAGCAAATTGAAAGAACACTAATTTAATAGCAGCTTCAAACAAATATTTAATAATATTCAATCATAAATTTTAAATTAAAACTTACTCTATTATTTCCAATTATAAAATTTTCTTTCAAGTTGCTACATTTTCTTTTTTACAATTTAAACCTGGGAAATTTTAAAAAAACCCACATGATTATAAATAGTGTGAATAATTAGTATTAAAATTGTGTTTAATAGCCAATCAAAATTTAATACCAAGGGTAAATGGTCAAGAGGGTGAGTTTGAAGTTGATTGACAACCGGAGATTATAAGAGAATCACACGCATTTTGGGAGGGTTCCTTTCATCATTCTTATTGGTCATAATTCACATCTCCCAGTTTATGTTTGATTTTATTTATTCTTGTGAATTTTATACTCTGGCTTCTTAAACTTTTGACTTAATATTGATTTAAAAATTGTATTGGATTCTATAAAATGTGTAGTAAAGCCACAAAATCAGACACATTTAATTTTGACTCCTGAATGGTTAATTTCAGTACAACTATACAGAAAATGATGTATTTGAGATGAAATTTTTAATGTTACCCAAGATGTGAAGTTATTAATTTTTGTTAATAATTCTTTCATTAAAACAATGACATTCAAGGAAATATAAAAAATATCTAAATAGTTATAATTGTAGACTTTGCAAATTTAGTCCCAAATATAAACTAAACTACCTACGAATTGTATTAATTTAAATCATAAAAGAGAAGACTGATTCTTTGCGTGAAAAATATTTTTTTAAAATTCTCAAACTATTATTCTTACCTAAATGTGAATGAAATGTAAACATGTAAAAATTGAATAAAACCAAAGCTTTAATATAAAAATAATAATTACTAAACCAAATACATATCCCGTGGAAATAGTGAATTTGAAATGCTAGAGAAAGTTGGGATTATTAAGATGTGTTTAAGCTTATGACTAACTTTGAAGTTTATCCCTGGATTATATGAATTTCTTACTTTGAATATTATGTGAGTCTTAAGGAAACATATAAGTCTTTTTACATCCAGAAAAAAAATCAGATTTTGTATCAAAATGCTAATTGTGCAGAATGATATCATGATATTGTGAAACAATTATATTGTATTAAGAATAATCTGATTGCTAACATTATGGCAATTTTAAAAATATTATATTTGTATAATATATCAGTGCTAATAATATGTGTGGATGAACATAAACAGGATGGAAGATGATGATCAGATGTGGTGAACTGTGCTAAGAAAGAACTCACAAGTATATATATATATTTTATTTTATTGTTTATTAATTTCTTATATGTTAAAAGATTACTTTATTGAGTATATTATTTAAACATATTGCATAATACACACACCCAATGTTAAATTTAGGCTATTGTAGGGTAAAATATGCCTTTATTTTATTATCTATTGATATGGCTTAACCTTAATGCTATTATGAAATGAATGAAGTATTTATGTAAACATATGGAATGTTTGTCTAAGAAGTACACAGATAAAATTTTTATGCTTATAGTTAAGATTGATATTTTAAAGCTTTATTTTATTCATATATTTTACAAGTTTAATATCGCTATGTCCTAGATATTGAGAGATTTAAAATCGTTATATGGTAAAGAAAATGACTGATGCACATTTCTTATTTCATAGTGTATAAGACATAGAATTTTTTTTTTATTTAGTCATATTGGACTATTATTAAATTATCAGTTCATACATGAATGCTATATTTTTTAACGAAAGCTCAAACCCTATTCTCTTAGGATTATATGAGATTGTGAATGCCTATTGTTTGATCAAGGTAAGCTAAGTCCTTGCTGCCTTGAAGCTTGGGATGGAGCATAGCGATCTCATGATGATAAGTGTTAAGAATTATAATATATTCAGAGAACGAGAGGTATCACCCTGTTCCATTATTATTCTACTCCATAATATGTATTTTGGTAGTTGTAGTAGTAGTGATTTATGCAGGTCCACCTTCATATGTGTAGTGACTAGGTTCTAACATATGTCATAGCCCTCATATAGAAGTTGCACTCTGGGTTCATGATGACACTAATATGTTATTTTGTGGATTTCTTTTTCTTATGGATGTAAATTTTATCACCATATTTTGTATGAAACTTTGTTTAATTTTGCAATGGATCATTGTGTAATATTTTGAAGTGTATTATCTACTTCAGGGTGCTTTAGATTTAAGTGAGATTGAAGAATTCATGTATAATGTTTAGCTGATCTTTGCTCACAATCATTTCTAGAACTGATAATTCTTCAAAATTTAGATTTACTTTAGAAAGTTTAGATAAGAAATGCCCATACCCAAGCCACAACTGAATAATGTTACCGCAGGACTAATAAAACAAATAAGTAATACTCATGTTAGGGACATAGAAGGTATTAAATGTATGTATATGCATGAATGTGACATCTAAAACAGCTAATCGAGTCGAGGAATTTACTACAGGGATAAGCAGTGATTTACACGAGTAGTTATACGTCTCAAACATACATCTAGACATAATATTGATTTTACCATGTCAGTAGTATCATGTGATATGTTTATTTTATTTACTAAAGTTAACAAGTTAATTTTTTAGTTGCTAAGTATTTGTATTATATTAATTGTTTATTGAAGCTTGCCTTCCAAGAAAGAGTTGTCGAACCAGAAAAATGACTGGTCAGCATATATATATATATATATATATATATATATATATATATATATATATATATATATATATATATATATATATATATATATATATATATATATATATATATATATATATATATAAAAAATACAAACCATTATATGTGATGTGATGTATTTGGCTTCTCCTTAAACGAAGTCAAGAATATCTCAGCAATTATGCCCAGACAAACCTGTTAGCCATTTTATTTTCCATTCCCCACTCTTAAGTCTTTCCATATTCTTCCCCATCCCATTTCCACAACATAATCTTTGCCAACTCTATGGCCTTTATATCTGAATCCACCTTATCTCTTCTCAAACCCAACATAAAAAACTAATAACTCACTTTCTGTATAGTCATTTTGTTCATGTCTATTCTCCCATAACTTCATTATATGTACCCTTTCTGCTTTCAAGCATTTACATTCAATCAACAGATGCCTAATATTGTCTATACCTTCCTTACACAATCTGCACACTAAATTATCCATGGTTTTCCATTTACCTGTATATTCTCTTGTTGCTAAATATCCTGTTCGAGCCTTAAATATTAAACTACTTTCCTTACTATTATCATAAATTAACTCACATCCAATATTCCGTTTACTTCTATATATATTTAAACTCTTCTTACTTTCCATACTAGTTCTCCATTTCTCCAACTCCCTATTTTAATTAATGCTTCTATTCTTTTATCCCATTCCTTACCACTATAACACTCAACAATCTTCCTAACACAATCATCCCACCTTTTATACAACTATACTGATATAAATTCTTTATCCAAATCTTTCATATACTGCATTACCTTTCTCACTCATCTTGTTACCTGCCCTTTACTCATAACCCAATTGAACACTATTTTTGCTATTCTTTTACTATCCATAAACTGCAACCTACCAAACATTTTCATTTTACTTTTTGAATTTCTCATGTAAAAACTTGACCATCCCATTTCTCCTTGAATTGCCTCCTTTCTCTAAATAATCTAAAACCCTTTTACTAACACATAATGCATCATTACCATATGTTAACTTTAAATTGGTATCATTTTAAAGTTCGCTATTATTGAGATTTAGATTTTTAAAGCAGAGGGTGTTACTGGATATTTGTAATTGTATAATGGTTTGTATATTTTTCTATAATTATTTCAGTTAGTGTTAACAGTAACTTTCTTTTCATTTATAGTTTGGGAGGATTTAAAGATTGAAATCTAATGTTTACTTTGTCTTTAATAACTTTGTAAACTTGTTAGTTTATTAGCAAAATTTAGAGATCGTTTGCTTATTTAAAATTTCATGCTCTGTGTTTGAGTAGGTTTGTATTTCAATATTTAGCATCGTTTAGCATACAACTTTAAATTGGGATCATTTTAAAGTTCGCTATTATTGAGATATAGATTTTTAAAACAGAGGGCGTTACTGGATATTTGTAATTGTATAATGGTTTGTATATTTTTCTATAATTATTTCAGTTAGTGTTAACAGTAACTTTCTTTTCATATATATATATATATATGACTTACTTTGTTACACTTACTTTAAAACAGAGTCTATTTGTAGTAAGAGAGGCATGTTTATTGAAATGTAAGCGCAAGGAAGGGATCATTTCTGTAGCGGCTGTAAATTCCATGTAAATATTTTGTTTTCACTGGCATTTGGATAGCTGTGAAGACTTATTCTATCATATTGTTGTTATAATTTACAAATTTACTCTGTTAATCAACATTACATGTTAATTAAAATTTTGGTGTTTTGTCTTAATATTTTTGGTATCCATAACAACCAGAAATCGGTAAATGTTTATTTTAGTTGTCACTGCCATGCCCACCATTTTCACCCTCTATTTTTAAAATTAGAAATATTTTTGATTTGGAAATTAAACATTTTTACTTTCATTTTATACGTTACTTAGTTTTGACCATTTCTTAGATTAATATTACTTAAACATTTGCATCAGTAAATTAAATGTTGAAATAATTACATATAAAATGAATTGTTCTCTTCAAAATACTTACATTAATTAAAATAATTATTTATTTATTTGAAAGTTAAAATTTAAACTATCTACATTTATAACAATTGTTATAAAAAAGCTATCTTCTGTGTTCAAAAGTTCAAACTACACACACATATACAGCTTTATAGTTGCGAGAAATGGCAGGTAGTCCTATAACATCATTGGTTCCAGCTCATCATATTTTGGATGTTGCTGCTATTCTGGCAGAAGACTGGAATATACATCAATTGGCCAACAACTGGCTTGCAAGAAGACACCTTCTGAACAATTTTTCCTTATGCCAACAGTGCGGTGTTTGCTGGTGATGTATTCTATAGGCTTAGATGTGTGTTGATGGCAATGCAGAATATGTCACCATTGCATCTCAATCAGAAACAGGTCTTTTTTCTCTAAGCCATCTGCCTCTGGAACAATTATTTATATAGTCTATTTTAGGCACATAATTTGCTTGAAGAATACATTGTGCATAAGGCCAGCACCAACAAAATATAATTGTAAGGGCTTATTTTTGCCATGAGGAATGTGCCTGATATTTTGACGCACATCCAATGGTCATCAGCATATTTGATGACAATCGGGAGCCATTAGTCACTCAAATTGATGAGACATATTATTTCCACTGCAAATACCACAGAGGAATTGTATGAAGAAGTCATTCGCTCTTTGGCATCATCAAAAGGAGATCAAGGAAGTGTTTTTTGAGAAAAGTTTCAGATAGGATGGATGTCATACTAAGGCCCTGACACAGCCATACATTTTACCAGATATGAACATCATTTCAGATGGCTAGGCTGCATATAATATCAAAAGACTCAACAATGGTGTATTTATGCATTCAGTTGTCATCCATCATGACAACTTTATGTATCTCAAAGACCAATACATCCATACCCAGAACATCGAAAATATGTGGATGAAAGAAAAGCATAAGCAGAAATACCAATTTGGTCACAAAAGAGCTTTGTTTTCATTGTATTTGCCAGAATTTGCCTTCCAGAGTAGCCACATCCCTACTGCTATTTTCTCAAACTTCTTAGTCTGTATAGGGCACAATTATGCTTAAAAATGTACACGATTTTTTTATCTTTTAACATTTTAATAAATTTCAATATAATTCTAATATAGTTAGAAATCAAAGATAATATGTCTAGTAATGTAAGTTTTTTTTTTATTTTTATAATGTAACAATAGCCAGTTTTAAACCCTTTTATAAGGGAATTAAATAGTATCGACAGACTGCCCTGGATAAGCATAGTTTGTATAAATTGGCATCAATATGTTCAACTATCTTATATGAAGAGTGGTATATATATGGTAAAGAGAGAAATTGATTTACATTTTTTTTAAAAAGATATTTGTTTTAAAACGTATTTGGAAATATGATATTGTAAAAGTAGTAGTTGAGAGATAGTTATACACAAATATGTTATTTTTTATTATTACTTGTTTTAAATGTGCATTTTTATTTTATCATATATCTTGTTTTAAAGAGGGTAATAAAAAGACTTTGCTATATATATCTCTAGGCAATTCTTTGTTTTATACTTAGCTTCTCTAAATTTCAAGAAATCATAATTGTAATGTACTGTAAACAAAGGAAACAAAAATAAAAATGTTAAAAGCATTCCAGAGAAAGAGAAAAAGAGAGAAATGCTGATAAACTGATTTGCAATATCAAGAAAATAAAAAAAAAATAATTAAAAAAAATCTGAGGCAGAGAGATCAGGAGAAATTTTGGGAAAGAAAAGTTATATGAATATTTTTCCATGTATTGTTATGTATGGCTATGCTCTCATCATTTTAAGAAAGTACTGAAATTCACTTAAGTAATCAAGTCATGAAGAAAATGTTTTTTGATTTCACCATATAAAATGTCTACAATATTAATGTTGGAGTAAAAACCACATGTGTAGAGTTATAACCCCATGCTCTTAAGTATGTAGTTGCTTCTACTTGCTGGCGACCAATATGAGAACCTCAAGGACCTTACTGATCCACTACCAAAATAACCTAGAGAGGAAAAGAAAAATATTGAATTTCAGATCATGGTCAAACTCCCATGAAAATATTTATTAATATCTGTCATCATGATTCTTTGTTTCCAGCTTAATACTGCAAAATGCATACTCATTTCGGACTTTTGCCAATAGCAGACATTTTCTCTCCAACCAATATATATATATATATATATATATATATATATATATATATATATATATATATATATATATATATATATATATATATATATATATATATATATATATATATATATATATATATATATATATATATATTCTTTTGGATGACTAATATGGAAAGATGTATTTTTATGTGAAAGCAAATATACCATTATGAAAATCCCAGGTTATGGAAGATAAATATAATTTTATTTGCATTAAATGAACTTAGAATTGCATATCTTTATCCTCAAAAATGCTTAGTCACTGTTAAAATATCTATCAAACTATATATATGACTGTATTCTTTTAACTTCTATTCCACATTTATATTATCTATTATATTTACTATTTTGTTTTTTGGTGTTAGATTTAGATGTGGGAATTTTCTTTTCTCTTTAATGAACATTTAATTTAATAAAATATATTATCTATTAATATATTATCTATTAATAAAATATATTATCTATTATATTTACTATTTTGTTTTCTTGGTGTTAGATTTAGATGTGGAAATTGTCTTTTCTCTTTGATGAATATTTAATTTAATAAAATATATATATTTTTATGAATATTTAAGTTAATAAAATAAAAAAAAAATTGTGTACTTACTCTGAAACCATAAATATTTACTGAACATTTATGAATGAATTTATCATTTATACTTGCCTATTTTTCTTTCCTGCCAATATATCTTGCAAAACTTGTTAAATATGCACTATACAAATAGGTGCATATATTATATATGTTTTAAACTCGAACCTTAAGTTTAATAAAAAAATGTATTGTTAATTAATCTTTAGCATGGTTTTTATGAGTTTTCTTGTGTACGCTTGACATCACTCTAATTCCGTCATTTTTAATGCTATGATAGAGATTTTATGGTCATTGGAAATAATTTTAAAAGTTCTGTAAGATGCTGCCCTCTCTTGAATTATTTTACAAGAAAAAAATAATAAAACTGCTGGTAAAGCTTAACAAAGAAGAAATTTGATGTTCATTGGCTCTTAGCCCTCAAAAACATTCTGATTGGCTGTCAAGGACAAAGAAACCACCTAATCAAAGAAAAACCCTAAGATTTTCATTTCAAAAATGATAAACAAATGTTTTAGACCATTATAAAAATATTTTTTGACAAATTACAAATTATTTTGGTAAAATATGCTAAAAACAAAAGTATTTAAAAAATATTTAAGATTTTAGTAAAAATATTTAAGATTTTAGCAAAAAAAAATATTTACTTTTCCATAATGTAAAACTGAAAAAAAAATTATGTCAGCAACACTTTTTAATTCGTTACTAACTTTTGCTTTTAAATTTGCCACTATCAAATATTTCTACAATAAATAAATAGAAATTTATTTTTGAAAAAAACTTTTGTTCACTTTCATAACCTGACAAATTATTAATATACTTTTTACAAATTAAACTAAAGTGAATATAATATTAAAAGATTAATATAATTTGACAGTTGAGTTTGTGTCTTGGCCAATTAAAAGTTGAGTTTTTTACCTCACTTGTTCAATACAGTAACAGCTGCTTAAAAGGTTAATAGAAAGAATGCTCATAGGAGGGAAATTCAAAACAGCTAATGTTAAACTATATGTGATCTAGTGTGAGGTACATCAAAAGAGGGGAAAGAGATTATTCAAATATACAAACATCAGCATATATCTCCATTCATCGGATAAGTTTTCTCCCAGCCCTGAATGTGTGCTAGCTAAAGTTGGGCACCTTATTAAAGATATTTTTATATCAATTGAAATAGTATGGACAGTATAATTCTTGCTGCAATAGTGACATTAGTGTTTGAGGTCAGTTTCTACCTGACACTCATACATATATTTTTTCAGGAAGATATGTTTTTGTTTGTTGTATTATAGAAGGATGGTTACCATGGAAAACTCCTAACTAGCATTCTTATATAGGATATATGCATTATTATATGTTCTAATTATAAAATTTCTTAATGAAAATTGAATTATATTTCAATTCAATATGGTAGACAGTGTTCATGTACTGTCTATATGTGATATGGTGACATGTATGTGAGTCAAATCAATGAAAGTTTTGACAGATTTGAGTAAGTTAAAATATTAGTTTAATTTCCAGAAAAATTCAATTACATACATCAGTAAAGCACTCCTTTAACATTGGGTATCATAGGTCTGCCTGATAGTGACAATGTAGTCTCTAATATTTTATTACCCTGATTCTCCTTCTAAATCCCACTTATATATCCAGCTTTTAGAGTTTAAACAAAACATCTTTCATTCCCTAAATACCTCTCCTTATATGATCTGTTAACTGAGCTCTTCACTAGTTCCCATGGGTATTGACTCATCCCTAATTCCACCTTATAAGGCAATGCATTTTGGAAGTAAATTTTTCTTAACATATAAACCATATATAATTATTTTTTGCATGACATCTTTCATTAAATAATTCCAATATTATTTAGTTATACACTTCTAATATTATTTATGAATCCCTTTAATTTTACAATATTATTTACATAATAAATTTTAAACAATCTTAAACTAACTTGTCCATGATACCACACTCCTTCTCCCACTCCAGAAGTACCTGTTAGTCCCCAAAGTTTCTTTTGATTTATTTTCATTGGTTTGATTGGGGTATCTTCCTTCCCAACTTGAAACACTCCAGTGGCGAATGTGGTTAAAATGTCTTTTGTACACCATCTCATTTTCCGTTTGCACTGTCACAATATTTTTTGAAGTTTCACTGACTACTTCACTTTTTATCCAGATTTTCTGCAGACAATCTCTAATCCACATCTTCTCACCAATTATGAACTTCTCATGCTCAATCTGTAATCTTATGGCTTCTTCTCTCTGCCTTTTTTCATTTTTTTCTGTCGAAGCCACTCTTGATGTCTTTATCCACTCTTGATGGCTTTATTGATCTGCTTCACATAATTCTTTATCATGTTTGTCACTGCCATTCATGAATTATTTCTTCCTTAATTTTATCAAAAGTTTGCAAGTTCTTTTCTCCATGTTTGCTTGTCAGATTCCTAGATTTGGAATTCTGTCACTCTTAACTTTCACAAATGTTTTTCCTTTGTTTTTATCCAAATTATGTGAATGCACATTATTTGCTTCAAATTTTTCATCCACCTTGCTTCACTTTGTGTATAGTACTTTCTGTCTTTTGCATATTACAGGCCTTGGGTGATACTTTAACTTTAGTTGCACCAGTTCTGTTCATATTTGACCCAACCTTGTACTATATTAAAGAGGGAATTTATTTTCTATTTCTTTTCCGATATAAATTTTTTTTATTACCTTGATCATAATTCCAGTGTTCAGAACCAGTTCCTACCAATCCGTGGGTTTATTTGGTTATGCACTATAAATAAGGGTAACACTCTGCTGTTTGTGTTCAATTTTACTCTCATCAAAACTTTTCTGACAATCTCAACAGTATTTCCATTTACATCTGTAGTGCAAACTTCAGTCCTCTCGATTTATTTAGAAAATCTGCTTTCTTTAGTAATGTTCTTCCAATCTCTTAAGACATAAGATAGACTCCCGAACCCTTCGAGGTATAATGTTTGCTTAATTTTGGACTTTGCGCTATTTAATGATTTTATATCATACTTGTTTGGGGATTGTTTTCTTAAACTTAATTCATCGAATTGCCTCACCAGAGGTTCTTGTAAAATATGGCTTGATGGTTTGCATTGGGATTGACTACAAATTAGTCGTATATCATTTTTAAATGCAGTATTTAAATAACAATATTTTATATATATACACACTAACAAAAAAAATACCATAACTTTTTATAGATACACACAAACAAAAACAAACAATTTTATGATTAATTACTGTCGATTTTCTTGACATTCTCTGTATGGTTGGCCAGATGTAAGAAATAATTTATGCGGCCTTTTCTATTGATTCTTATTTTTTACAAACTCTTAAAAAACTTAAAGACAGAGACAGAATCTTATCTACAAAATTTTTATATGAGGAAACATGGAAACTTTATCAGCTTTCTAGGTAAAGCCCTTGATGATCAAAATATCATATATTAATTATTAAGTTTTGTCATTTTTTACCATGATGTTATCAGGTAATCATTATTTATGCCTATAGTATACCATTTGTTATCATATATTATTTGTTTTAATAAAGTTATTTTAGAAATAATAAAAAAAATATTCGGTGTCATATTTAAATTTAATGTGAATTTTTAAATTTTGATTTTAAATAGTAATATTATTTACTATTAGTTACTATAATTTCCTATTACAAAAACTAAAGCCGATATTTATATAGAATCACAGGCCCGGCCCGAAATCAAAATATGTATGTGGGTTTTTTATTAGCATCAACGCCTTCAAACGGCTGACAGGATAGAATAAAAAACAACTGAGAAAATTTTGCCTAAACAACGTTGTAAAAAAATTTAATCTGTATAGACTTAAAGATGGACTAATTGTATTTTTTATTATTCTGCTGTAAATAAATCTTTTATTGTAATTTAAGTAATTTTTCTTAGTCGTTTTTTCACATCATCCCCGTTATTAATTAGAAATCATCCCATGTATCGAACATAAATACATTTAAACATTAATTAAAAATTTTAAATGTTTGTAAAACATTTTAAAATTATTTTCCTGTATTTATTATAACATTGCATTGCACCTAAGTTTATGAGTCACTTTATTAGATCATTTAAGCATTAATAGAACATTTAAGGAAGATGTATTTGCTTAGAAAAGAGATATAATTTGTTTGTCAATTATGGTCACCTTAACAAATTCAATTTCTTATGTCAAATCACTGTACATATTTATTTTACATCATTTTTATATTAGAAATTTAAATTTATCATTTGATAAGAGTCAATATGTACAAAAACCTAATTCATATTTAGAAAATGTTAATATAGATTTATTCAAAGATGTTTAAGATGGCTACAAAATTCCATACCCATTTTTATTGTCTGGGTGCAATCCTAATTTATTTCATTCTAAGTTTAAGAGATCATGTTATTGTTGTATTTTATTAAGTTAATAATATTTTTATTGTTATAATTATAATAAGACATTAGCTTAAGGTAAGCTATGTCTTATTAATCGTATTTCAACTATGATTGCATTCGATTTTGATAAATCTAAAAAAAAAAAAAAGAATTTATAAAAAACATATTACTTTGAGATACCTTATATAATTTTAAAAACCATACTATTAAATTTATTTTAATACTGAAATTTTAGATTCATAAGATATTTTTTTAGTGGCATAAATTTTAAAAGAACATTTCAAATATTTTAGCAATTAAACATTATTCCATCTCATCAAAGCAATTAAATATTTAGAATATGCTTGTAAGAGGATTAGAAGATCTTTACAAGGCGAATACTAAGAAAAAAGATAGTTGTCTTAGATCTTAAAGA
>JAQFVV010012442.1:5922484-5949298 GCA_028023455.1 Epiperipatus broadwayi
CTGTATATGATCTACTGTACTAAAAGCAGATTTAAATGCTGCATTTTCACTTGGTTGGTGGGAATCCAATGTTCTCTGTAGACGATTTGTGATTATCTTGGTAAAAATTTTGTATAAAACTGATAAAAGGCTGACAGGTCTGTAATTTCTAATATCTTCTTTATCACATTTTTAAATATTAATCTTAATACTGCATTCTTCCAATCACCTGTACATGTTCATCATTTAGACATTTGGTATATAACTTTGCTATTTTTTTTCTATTTCTTCACCTGCTTCTTTTAATGTATCAATTATATTTCCATCATTAGCAGGAATGTTTCTTTTCTTCATACATTTAATTGCATGTCTCACTTCTTCATTTAAAATTTTTGGAAAGTCTGAAGATGTAATAGATATAGGAGATACTTGTTCTTTATTACTATATAATTTTTGATAAAAGACTTCTACCCATTTCATGATGTTATTTTTCTTTTTAATAATAATTCCATCTTTTTTTCTTATTGCACATATAAATTTCATACCAATAACAAAATGTTGTTTTATACTCTTGAGACTTTTATTTTCTTTTACATCTCTCCTTGCTAGTTCACAGTTATACTTTCTTATATCATTTTCAACTTTTTCCGCACCATTTTACAAAATTCAACATATTCAATCCTTTTTAATGCATCATTTCTCATACCTTCATATTTCTTCTTTTCTTCATAAATTCTCTAGTTTCAGTAGAAATTTTATTGGTCAATTGCTGCTTTATTCTACCTGCTATCTTTGTTGCAGTTTTTAAAAGTGAATCAGTTATTTTCATATTAATTTCATTCAAATCTGAACCATGTTCAAAGTCTACTAATACTTGAAACCGATTTGTAAGTTCTAATTTAAATTCATTAGAATTTTTCTGAAGATGAAAAATATCAACCGTAAATATTGTTTTTTTAATAATTTTTGTCTCTCTCGTTTTGCATTAACATGTATCTTATATCTTACTAATCGAAGTTCACTTCCTCTGTTAAATTTATTAAGAACATTACCATCTTGAAATATATATTTTCTGTTAGTCAAAATATAATCCAATTCTGCTGTACTTTCATTTGGATGCTTCCATGTCCATTTCCTTTTAACATTTTTCTCAAAAAAATAATTCATAATATAAAGTTTTTTTCTTTTTCTGCAAAGTACAGAATTTTTATATCCTGTGTCATTTCTATTACCATAACCAAAATTACCTACAGTATTTTCGTCTTTTATTTGTTTACCAATTCTAGCATTAAAGTCTCCCATACCAATTTGAACATGTTGTTTACTCTGATCAAAAGCCTTTTGTACATCCATATAAAATATTCTACTACTTCATCACTATGAGAATTGTTGGGGCATAAATCTGAATTATCTGCATTTGGTATCTGTAATTAAGTTTTATAACTAAACTTGCTCCTCTGTCTGATACAGCATCAATATTCACAATGGTGTTCTTCCACTTTTTATTTATAATGAAACCTACTCCACTTGTATTTCTAATATGTGTGTCTTTATAGTAGAGTACATGTCCACTTTGTAAATCAATTGTCTCTTAACCTTTTCTTCTAACTTCACAAAGTCCAAGAATGTCCCATTTAATAAAAGACAGTTCATATAATTGTTGCAATCTTTCTTCACTTGAAAATAATCTAAAGTTTTATGTATCTAAATAAAATTTGTCATCAAATGGCAGCATGAGTCCACAGTCAGAGTATTTTTAGCACCATCTGCCTTGGTTGGTGAGTTTACAGACTCCTGGGAATAAGGGCCATGATTTATTTTTGTCAGTCATAACTGTATATATTTATTGGAAAACTATTTATTATTTATACAAACATTCATTTTTCCTTATCAGGCAGCTGAGACCAAATACCATGATGTTTCTTGATCTTAAACTCAGAGGTTAAAAGCCAATAAACTCACAATTCTGGCTAATGCATGTTGGTGAGCAGCTCATCCATTTTCATATACTATATAAATAATCACATAATAATAACAGGTGCAATGAGAAGAACGTATGGAGGGACATTGGGAATTTGCTCTGCTAATTTCCTTTAAGGCCTCAGTTAGTAGCAAACTCGATATATATATATATATATATATATATATATATATATATATATATATATATATATATATATATATATATATATATATATATATATATATATATATTATAAATCGCTGTCTGTATTTCTTCAAAATAATATAGCAAATGGTGGAAGGTAACTTACAAAATAATTGCTTTGAAATGTAGGTTGCAATTTTTATATAACTGTAAAATGTTAAAAATTTTCCCAAATTGTTGTCAAATAAATACTGTATTTTTAAATATTTATTTATAAATTTGCATATATATATATATATATATATATATATATATATATATATATATATATATATATATATATATACAGCTGAATATGTATTTAACAACTAGTTATCATGAAGCAAAATGGGAGTGATATTATCACAAGAAATTATTTATATAAAAGAGCAAATATGCTTACAAAAATTGTGCAAATAATTTGTTCTTTAAATCTCTGAACTACCTTAGTGTTGAACTGCCATTGATGTGTCAAATGACTCAACGATTTATAATCCAATGTTTATAAAAATAGGGTAGATGATGATGTCTATGGGGTGGAAATTACTTCTGAATAATAAAACACAAACAGTTAATTATAGCCACACAGCACTGGACCAGGGATTTCTTTATAAATGCTAAAGGCCTCTATATTTACATGAATGAAACCTTCATGTCTTCAAAAACATTATATATATATATATATATATATATATATATATATATATATATATATATATATATATATATATATATATATATATATATATATATATATATATATATATATATATATATATATATATATATATATATATATATAATAGTAATACAATCAAGTGATAAATTACACGACCTCTATAGCTTATAATTATTAATATAATTCATTATTAGTTATTTATTTATGATATGTTGTATAATAGAAAGTATTCAGATCTTTATTTATAATTGTCCCCTACCCTAGACTGGTTTCGAGCTATGACACTTTTCAGTGAGGAGCTAGGACATCTGATTCAAAAATATAAAGTATACTGTAAGATTTATCTAATACTTAACTTTTAAAAAGAAGGTCTGAAACTTTCAGACATTTAATGTCTTCAAAGTCAGCTCTCCAACTAACATAGCTCTTTATTACATATTGGTAATTAAAAGTTATATAAATCATGTGATTTTACCACTTGATTTTATTACTATTATAATTTTTTTGTTATTGAAGCTTTGGCTATATTAAATTGCTAAGGCTATTAATATATAGAGTATTTGAATTTAGTTCAGGCCCATATATCTATTTTAGTTGGTGAGCTGAGTTTGAAGACATTAGATATCTGAAAAGTTTAAGATCTTCTTCTTAATAGTTAAGAGTTAGAGAAATGCTTGGTTGGAGTTGGTATTGTTGAATCTGATGTCCTAGCTCTTCACTGAAGAGAGCCATAGCACGAAATCAGCCTGGGGACAGTAACAGTCATAGATAAGATTTTGAATGTTTCCTCTTATAGCATTTATCATAAGAAAAATGATAAAATAAGCTAGTTTAGAAATGTTTGCACTTTATTAGATATGTGTGTGTGTGTTTGTGCTAAAACAGATAAAATATTAAATTTTTTTTTAGAACATGAAATGAAATCTAGACACAATTCTTGATTCTGTTAATATTAAACTCATTTGCATCGAGTGCCAAGATCAAATAAGAAAATATAATGAGGCATTGTTTAGTGAAAATAATATTAAAACAATAAACAAGAAAGACGTATGCATTGCACTATCATGTAAATGGTATATATAAATTAGTAACTTATAAAGTCTTTTTATATAAACTTATATTTGTTTTGTGAATATGACAGATTTGTTTGTGAAACGAATGCTTTAAAATAATATATTATTACATTTATACTCTTTCCATAATAGTGTACCTTTACTGTTATTTTTTATATCGTTTTTGGCATTTATCAGGGCATAGTTCATATTAACTCTATCATATCGCAGCTACCAACGGCACACTAAACCATACACTCTCTATTACTATGCATGTATTTAAAACTATTTTCACTTTTCAACTAAATTAAACACAAACAGTATTTTGTATTTATGTTTAGACTACATAACCTTAATATATATATATATGTAAAATAAATTTTTGGTTAAATAAATCGTGTTTTATTTTTGATTATTTTTCAACATTTCGATTAAATAGCATCGCCAATGTCAAAGTTAACTTTTCAACTATTTCACCCCAATCTCATTCTTTACCGCCCACTCAATCTCATTAATATTTGAGATCTAACGGGTTTTTGTTTTTTTTTTTAAAAAAAAAAACTTTTATTCCGGCAAAATCTTGTGAAGTAATCAAAAATAACGCACAGTTTAATTCAAAAACTACTTCATTTACATCATATAATCTTGAAAACCTTACATATAGTATATATTAGAATCTTATAATATGTGGAATTATCTATTTGAATTTTCATATGATAAAAAACACTGTGAAATATTAATAGATAGTAATTAATGAAAATAGAAAAGTGAAGAAACATTTTGAATACTAAAGCATACACTTTTGAGTGAAAAAAGAACTACTGATTCCTATTTTTATTAATTACTGTTTATTAACATTTGAAAGTGGTTTTTATTATATGTAAATTCAAACAGATATTTTCATAAATTTTAAAATTTAGCATCCCTGTCTGTTAAAAATTATAATTTTATATACAGTATATTACTACGTGGAAATAACTTTTATGTTTTTATTTTACACAAACCACAGCATTAGTATATTTCCACAATAAAGTCAGTCTAAAATATTTATAATATGTATATAATTTCCATTCCTCCGCACAAATATGGCTAATACCTTTCTATCTATATACATATCTATGTGTATGTATGTGTGTGTAAATAGTGAAAGGATCTACTCTTTACACATGTTAGAAATTAATTTGCTCTCCCCAATCAATAATTATTTTAAAAGCATAGGTAGTTCACTTAGGTTAGAAATTATTTTTTAAGTAAATGACATTTATTGAACAGTACTTAAAGTAGGTATTGAAATTATTATAAGCCAACATTATTTTATATATTATAGAAAAAAAAAATATTTATTTTAACTCTCTGGTATAGTGAATCATATTAATTTGTATAAATGCAATAATTAATAATAATTATATATATATATATATAATTATTATTAATTATAATTATTATTATATTTATATTATTTATATAAGGTCATAGTTTATTTATATAGTATATATATATATATATATATATATATAAATATAAACTAATAAATCTTAATGACCTTAGTTAGTTAAACATGACAAACTATTTTTCCTTTCTTGTGAAATCTGAATTTATGCAAATAATATAAATATCAGATTCATATATATTCAAGCTTTAATTTAAACTCCAGTCAATAATTGTTGGTTTATTTAAACAATAAGCGCATGTAATAAGTGGATTACCTATGGTTTGAAAACAATTATAGACAGCATAGTGCATTGGCAAGATGAATTGGTCACAACTACGGTGCTTTGACTGAGACTTATCTTAAACGAGGACCAAAAAATAAGACATTAATGTAATTAAATAACAAAATATATAAAACAATTATGTATTTAAATTTAAATATAATGTACCATTCAAATAATTATTACAATACTATCCTGAGGCAGTTAGATTTTTACATTATTTTCAGGGATGAGCCTTGTGTGCATTACAGCTATAAATTAACAATTAAAGAGACACACACTTACAAAGTTACCAGGGTAATTGATCTTGCAATTTCAATGTGTGTCATATTTCACAGGTAAATTTCTAATATAAATATATTTTGAGAACGAAGATATCTTCAAATGCCTATGTTGTTTAAATATATTTATAGCATATTTCAAAGGTAAATTTCTAATATATATATATATATATATATATATATATATATATATATATATATATATATATATATATATATATATATATATATATATATATATATATATATATATATATATAATTAGTTTGTTACATTTAATAAATTCATAATTATATCTATATACAAAACAATAAATTATTAAATACTTACGAAGTTAGCGAACTTTTCACAATCATATAGCTTGAATATATATTGTTCAGGTTCATTTATACATATTTTAATGTCCTGAATCTAGTAATCTATGGTATTTTTGACCTTTTTGAAGGAAGTTATGCAATATACAATTTAGTTCTAATGTTTTTAAATATATAATTAATAAAAGTAATTATAAATATTGGTTTCACAATTTCATTAAACCAGAGAAGGTGAAATACTTAGATTTGATAATTAATAATTACTTGCTTGAAATAAATACTTTATTTTTTTATAAATAAATGTAATATATCCAGTATTAATTTTATTACATATATGTGCTTATATCTATTATATACAGTAATTTAAATCAATTTTTTTTTCTTTTTTTTTATAAAATAATAAGTGGTCGATTATGGTAACAGATACTTCTGTATCGACTGTTAATTAGCTGTGTTCGATTTAGTGCTAATATAGTGGTACTTAATATCTAAGGGTATGGGTTGAAATTGATGTGACTATTCGGTTGGTGATTTATATTGATAATCTATCTGTCGTCTAAATTACTTCACTATATATACTTTATTTTATATTAAATTAAATTCATATAAAAAAAAAAAAAAAATCGGTGTTCAGGGTTTTACTTGATAACACGTTATTATCCGTTTTAAATGTATATTATGTTTCAAACATTTTATCTTAGAAAATATAAATGGATTTTTAGTATTTTTTTGGTTATTTATTTATTTATTAACATGTTTTTTTTTTTAAAGTATTCCTAATGTAATTGACATTGCTTACTGGATGGACGGATTTAATATTGAAAATGAGCTAGAAATATATTTCTTGTGTCTGAACACAATTCGATATAATATGAAAATTTATATATATCAGTAATAAACGATAAGTTGGAAAGAAGTAGTAAGCCCTTAATACACGCTATAAATGCATATTACAATTGAAAGGGATATATATACGCTAAACACACATTTTTTACAATTATGTATTGTTAATATTTATTATTAAACATGTTTGAGTTAAACAATAAAATTTCATGCAAGTATAAAGAGTGTCTCTGTCCCAAAATTTATTTTTAATAAATAACTCAAAACCAGGTAGAATAGATTATTCGTAGTTATAAAACCTTTCCTTTAATATATATATATATATATATATATATATATTGTACCGAGACAAAGTCGGTACAGGTATATACGCACACACACGAGCAATGTAAACACTCTATATTTTTTTCTCTTCTTTCACTTTCAACTTATGATAAAAAAAATAAATGTAGTTTTCTTTCAATGCGTTATAAAATACACTGTAAAATAAAATGTTAATATTTCTGATTAAATAGTTAAGGCTTTCATACAATCTACTATAATAATAATCTCTAAAAAGAAAGAAAAAGTAAAATATAAAATACTACTAATATGCCATTTTAAATCTCAATAAGTGATTTCTCCTTGTATATGCCGCGGGGGTAATTAAAAGGGGTTTTGTTTTAGATTATAACTGTAGTGAAAGTTAAAAGCTTATAGAAGTGATTTTGAGACAGATTAAATGCTCGACTTTTAAACTAATGTAAGTTAAATTGTTCTCTTAAAACACGCACACACGTATGCATAAAAGGTGTGAATAAGTATGAATTTTTCTAACTGAGATTGTAATATGAGATTGCATAAACCTAAGATTGCCTCAAGCATATGGATTGAGTGGACATTACGTAGGACATGGACCCCAATGACAACTCAAAGAATATTGAACTCTGGGTGGAGATTCGATCCTCAGATAATAACCAACCCATATAAATATGAATCTAAATCTAAAGAAAGGGTCTTCTTTTTACACTCCCTTTTTTTGTTTTCGCTTATGCTTATAGTTTTTTTTCTAGATTCCTCCGGAAGCTACAACTAGAACTTTTCTCTTTTTTTTTGCTATCTGGTTTATCCAACATGATCACTGTGAAATTAACATTTAGAGCGTCGATCGTCATGATGGGCTAGAAAACCCTTCAGTGATTGACCAACGCTCTGCCGCCAGAACATCTCCACAGCTATGAATGATCAACAACAATACCGTCCGAACATAGTGCTCCAATCAGTCTAAGGATGTTGTTCCATTTAATATACAAGAATCATCCAAACATACTACGCTGAACTTATGTGAAATGAATAAGCATTTATTATGGAAACATCATCCATCAGGTTCGAACCTTCACCAAATTAGAAGCAGCAGAAGACTAAGCAAAATCCTAGGTAAACATTTTTTTTTTATAATGCTTTCATTCATTCTTTACGTAAACTTAAAAGGCAATCTCATAATTAATTAAATTCGACCTTCGTAAAACACATATAAAATCATCCATAATCTCTCATATATTAAATCTTATTATTTTAATCTCAGCTTTCGTAAATAAAAATATCCGATGCTACATAGTCCATCATATTTATATCTTCGGACTTGTCCAGTTATGAACTTTGATCCTAATTATTATTTCTTTCGCAGATAAATTATAACACACACCTACCTTCAAAATGTAAAGGAGGAAATATATTTTATCACCCATGTTTATTATGCATAATATGTTCTTTTCTATGCGAGTGCGAGAATGCGCGTATGTGTGTGCAAATAAAGCTATTAATCAATATTTCATTTTTTTATAATCAATAAAAATTTTTTATCTAAACTAGTCGAGCATTCCTCAAATCATTTCTATAATTAAAATATATTTTTTTGAAGTTATTATTATTGTTAGCATTTATTCATGCAATTAATTATTTTACTTTTAAATTTGTCTTTCTTATATTTTTTTTGTTTTTTTATCTCTTTTAAATTTCATTCATAAACATCGTGCCGTAAGTCACGATGTTTACTTATTATATAGTTAACATAGGTTTAAGTGTTGGGAGGGCCTATTATTAATAAATATAAGTAAAATGTCAATAGAGCTAGTATAAACAATTCTATTGGATCGTATGATAAAAGGGGGATGATATTATAAGTGTCTAGTTGTTTATTCTAATGATGCCTCAACCGAACATTCGTATTAGTTATAAGTAACCAATGATCCCATCCAATGCTTGGACCGATCTGTTAATCAATCGACCTTCTTATCCATTGGTTAATATTGTGTCATTTGCCAGAATAATAGTCTTGAAGGCAATCACATCGCGACCCTGAATGACCCCTATTGGTCCATGCTGGGGGTTCGAGCTTATAGGCAGGGATTAGACTTCAAAATCGTTTTGATATGACGTAAGGTGATGCGAGAAATTAAATTATGAATCAAATCATCGTATCTGGCGCCCTCTTGTGTTGATAATGAACAACTATTGATATAAGAAAAATAAATAAATCTTTACGCTGTATCATGTTTGTTTTGGAGCTCACAATCCCTTTTAGGAACGGTTTAATAGGGAACCGGTATAATATATATATACACACACACATTAAAATTTTATCAATAATTATTTTATACAGATAAATGAAATTTAGGAAAACGTTTGCAATTTACTATTTTTAAAGAAAATATAAATTTGTTAAACTACAATATTATGCATTTAAAATATACTGATTATTTGATTGGTGAAAAATGCTAATTATTCCTAATATTATTTTTAACTAAGTAAGACCATTATAATTAAACAAGTGTTATTCATACCTATCCATATAAATACGTTTATTTTGCATTTATTTGATACACTCACAGCTCATTTACTTTATAAGTTGCATAATTTTAGGAAACACTTATTTACAGCGATCATCATGTCAAAGACGTGTTTCACTGAGACTGATTTACGAAGTGAACACTAGATTTAAGGGTTAACTGTGAATACAAAATAAACAATGTCACGCCAAGAGTAACAGCAGCTCATTCTAGATAGAATATTATTTCATCAAAAGATGGAAACTGTTTTTTTTTTGTTCTTGTTTCACTCACATTATAATTGGTTGTACTTATCACGTATTCTCATAACTTATAAAATCCCTCTGACATTATGCCCATTGAATTATAATATTAAATGTCCTTTCTTTAACTGCTCATACAGTATTTTAATTCTTAATTCTATTTTCATTTTTTTCTTCAAGTTTCATAAATTAATGAAACAATAATTGGGTCCTCACTATTATATTGATTATTATGATCTTTGTTCAAAGCACTAAAATCTTTAATGAGTCATTTGGAATCCAATTTAAAACAAGAGTTTATGCAAGGCGTGGATATTTAAGCATATTTATTTACGGATATAAAAATGGTGTAGAAAATGTTGTCTAAATTTGTTTAGGTTGTCTCGCCTGGAAAATTATTAGATTTTTCCGATAGAAATTACAATATGTAATAAACAAAGAAGCAATGATACTTGTAAAGAAAGGCATTATAAATCTACTTTTTTGTATATGTAAGCGTTTTGTCAACCTTTTAATACAAAATCTTGGACACAAAACGAAGACTACCTTGTTGTGTAAAATGATGTCTAGATTTAACATCAATATATATGCTTATAGTGAAATTGAGTTTGTAAAAGAGGTAAATTTAACACAACACGTAAACGCATGCAACTTGCTGAAGGGAAGATCAATCAGGGAAAAAAGATTTCGCAGTGTTAGATTGGAGTAAAATCTAAATCATGGTGTTAAAACATACTTTCATAACTTTTATAGTTATTCATTACATGAGTAAAGATGATGCAAATATTTATTTGGAAACTCAGAGAAAAGTCAATTCTATTTCTTTCGAGATAACATTGCTAAAGATTTATTTAAAAGTTGCTTTAGTGCACATATATTTGAATCATGTTATTTGGGTGATGGGGTGCATTATTTTCATAAATTCAAATTGTCTGTCATTAATCATGTTTTGCACAAAACATTAATGACTATGACAAATCATTATAATGGAATATTGATTCAACTAAGTTCAAAACAATAACATTTATTAACTTCCAATATAATTTTATCTCAGAATCCAACACAAATTCCTACAATTCTTGCTATTAATACACGAATACCAGCTTTGACTGATCGCATATTAAGATACTCCGAGATGAAAATCGATAATTGCCTTAATAATGTCTTATAACAATCACACTCGCAATAAAATTGATATTTATTTTTATAAGAATATACTACACATAAAAAATTTCAATAACATTTAAATACTTAATTGGCGAATTTGAATTTTAAAATGTCCTATTATTGAAGTTTGATTTCATTAAACAAAAATATTGACTTGGTTACTGATAATGATCTTTTTAATAGTTTATATTAATCCAAGAAAATGTGTCATTTTTTGTTTTGGATACAATAAATTAAATTTTGATCTTCAAAATTTTAAAACAAGTGTTTAACAATCGACAAGAAAACTTAAAAATAATAGATGCTTTGAAATTTAAAATAAGATATAGATATTCGCTCATTGTGATGATTCTTGATCATTTTTGAAGATCTGGATGCAACATATAAAACAGAGAATCGGTAATCCTATAAATCATGCAAAATAAATTTCTTCTATGATGCGAAATATATTCTGAGCAGAAGTAAACAGTATTTTAATCATCTTTTGAATAATGACGGAAATTATGATGGCAACTTTTACTGACATATCCGTTAGATTCGTCAATATTAATAATATTGTGACAATCACATGCATAAAACATTTACTTCCAGATTTGAATTCTAGTTTTCAGTGAAACATGCAAAATCATAATACTATTCTGCAGTGAAAATATTACGGCATTCTAACGATTACTCAAGTTTATAATAGACAGCTTTAGAACAAAATGTTACAATAACTGTTTCTGGAAGCATGTTAAAAACAAATGCAATACTCATGTGATGTGGTCGGTGGTCTTAATATTTCTTGTCAAAGGATGACAGCGACCTTAACTGACACAAACAAAATCTGGACATATGTAGAATACATATAACTAGAAAATAATATTAAATAAGGTTTTAGTTGCATTTATATAATGGACTATACCCACCATCTAATATATGTATTGAATGTCTTTAGAAAAAAATAACCTTATTTAAATATTTCAAACGCATTCAAGTGTTAGGTTAGTATATAAACAACAGTTCGAGAGTTATTATTTTTGTCTCTTCTTCTGGTCTTGTTGACCTACCTTAACATTCAATAATCAAGAATATAAGGGTCCATGTTCGATTCCATGCTGTTTTTTCATTGGTCAGACTAGCAACGTCTGAAGAAGGCAGTGTGCTATTGCTAACAGGTGAATGTATTTGGAATATTAAAATAAAGTTACTTTAAAAAAATATTATTTAATTATTTATTACAATAAATATCATTTATTACTGTCAACCTTTAATAAAAAATGGATAAATTCACTTAGGGAATTCTCTCTAACAATTTCAAAAATAAGTCGTTGGACTTTTTTAATTGCAAATAATATTAAACAGCTGACATATTTGAAAAAAATATATTTATTAATTTCAAATAGATTTCTAATATTTATTTTAAAAATATTGTAAAATGAATGTTTTCTCGAGTTTCATCTTACTATTGTGAATTTATCTCATCTTTAATTATGATAGAAAACACTTAAAAGTAATTTTTTAGCTTAAATATATCTTTACAAGCATCTTCCCTTAGAGTAATGCTGAATCTTATTTCAAATTTAATGAAAATGTCTCTGCTTATAGATAACATATTTGCTAGATTATATATAAGATTAAAACTACACCTGGCTCTCATTTTATGCGGTAGATAGTTTCCTCAGAAAACAGTAGATATGTTCCTCTGAAAACCGCACAAAAGAAATTGCACAAAAATATACTTAACTTACCTTGGAAAATGAGGGATATGTTCTGTAATTTTCAGAAATCAACATAAAGGCAAAGCAACAAAGAAAAATTACTATAAAATTCGCATTAAATAAAATAAGGAAATATAATATGACTAATAAAAAATATCAAATTCCTGATGTGATGTACGCTAGCACCACTTTCAGTCCTGTGCTGTGTTAATGGTTTTCTGTTTCTATATTTAAAAAGATGAGATCATAATCAAAAGAAAAAAAATATATACATTATCATTAGAAAGATTATTTTCAGTTTATAAAATCAATAAAATATTCGTTATTACTTATTTTAAAAATCTAAAAAAATGTTTATTTCTGTTAATATCTAACAAAATATGTTTTAAAAGTTTAAATTTTTTGTATATTTATTGTGATATTTTTAGTACATATGTATAAATCTATTATTATTATTTACTCATTAGTATAGATAGGTTATTTACATAGAAGCTATGATTGAAAATAGAGCTTCAGGCCATATTCACATTAGCTGCTAATATAACGTTATATTTTTGGGGAAAAAAGGATTTTAAGTCAAAATAAGTTATCAATAATTTCATTTTCTTGATATCTAATAAATATAGTGAACTATGAAAGATATTAAGAAGAAACATGAATTGCATAACTTCAAAATCGCATTAAAATAATCCACATAAAATGAGACCCAGTTCTATTAGCAATCTAGATTAAAGCACTGCAAGTGAATGGTTTAATTATAAACATAAAATAAAGTAGTGAATGCTAATTTTTTGGGTAAAAATATATCTTTTCAAATGGATTAAGCTCCTATCTGTAATAAACAATAAATTCATCACCAGTGCTTAAAGAAATGCATTTATATTATCGGTACATAAAATTTAAATACTGTTAAATGGATAATGATTGTTTATCATAAATATTTAAATACCACTCATGAAGTATGGATTATCAATGCAAATATTAAATATAATAAACATCAAGTTTATATGCAATCATTTAAATGGATGATGTGCTCTCATCTTGAATTAATAGCGTGCTAAGTGAAATTTATTAATCTTAATGTCGTGTTACAGAAAGTCATTACAAAAATAAATAAAATGTGTTTTATATCATCAAGAATACAATTATTTTAAAAGTGTTTGTGAATGTCTAAAAACATTGGAATTTTCTCTATTATCAATAATTTCATTGGGATAAAATTTTACATCATCATAATTGTAGGAGTATAAAGTGGTGGATTATTTAATGCACTTTATCATAATTGCTTCTTTCTTATGTATTTAAGAGTATTATTATCATTAATGTAATAAAGATTATAATAATTTTTTCCTAAACTATTGTTCTAGGGTACAGATATTTTTATCTATTTATTATTATTATTATTATTATTATTATTATTATTATTATTATTATTATTATTATTATTATTATTATTATTATTATTATTATTATTATTATTATTATTATTATTATTATTATTATTATTATTATTATTATTATTATTATTATTATTATTATTATTATTATTATTATTATTATTATTACTACTACTACTACTACTACTACTACTACTACTACTACTACTACTACTACTACTAATACTACCAACTACTATGACTACTACTACTACTATTATTATTATTATTATTATTATTATTATTATTATTATTATTATTATTATTACTACTACTACTACTACTACTACTACTACTACTACTACTACAACTACTATGACTACTACTACTACTATTATTATTATTATTATTATTATTATTATTATTATTATTATTATTACTACTATTATTATTATTATTATTATTATTAGAAGTAATATTTAAATAGACTAAATATGATTTATCTTATGTTTGGTTCTATACATGGAAACAACTATTAAACTTACCAAATTTGCAATATTGTAATGATTATCTGTTTTATGAGTTCATATGTTTCAATTTCAAAGTTAAATGGAGTTAATCTTATTTACATAAGTAGATCTGTAAGATATATTTTAACCATTATTTTTATTTGTTAGTATTAATATTAAATATTATATAGTATGCAATAAGGCTACCTAATGATCTAGTTATATTTGTTAGAATTGTATCACTCCGAACGTTTAATCCTGCAAGTAAATTCAGTAAAGGATCTTGAGGTAGTAATAATTATGCCCTATGATATAAATATCATTTAGATATGCTGAGCAACAATTGTGCAAGCTTCATTAAAAGAATGAAAATTTCTCCAGCATTATTAAATAAGGTTGTTTACTATTTGATTAGTTGGGGAGACAAATTAATTAAAGACAACGGTAAAGCATATATCTTGTATTATTATTAGGATAATTATTATTCTCTAGTATTTAAATTGAGGTTTATTATGAAATAATAAGCAATATATTCTTATTTAATGTTACTGTCTTCGCAACATTGTGTGATAATACACTGTTCATACACCAAGATGAAAATCATATAACAAATACAAATATTTATTAGACAATTTATATAATTTTTCTTATTGTTATTATTTGTTTTGTCATTTACTTATATTGTACTATAAAACAATTGTCAATTTTTTAATACTTTTTTGTTGTTATTAAAAGAGCATCATTACTACATATTTATGGGATCAGAGTCATATTTAAGACATTAAATTATACATAAAGATATTTGGATTAAATATATCATTATTGTTATTGACGCTGTCGAAAATATAAAAGTATTGGGTAAGATGACGTACAAATATTCCTTTTACATTGTCATTTTGTAAGATGAGTAAACACATTTTACACCCGAGCATTTCTTTTTTTTATATAACCTTGAGATGAATTATTAGCCAACATTATATTTAAAATTTATAGCCTTATTTTTAAAACACAACACAAAGAGTTACCATATTATTGAATAACCCTAAAAATATATATTATTTTATTATATTTGAATCCATTATAAAAGTATAAAATAGTTTTAGCTCATGAGGAAATATAAAACTTATGTGTAGGCAATTTCAAGTTACATTAGCCACAGTCACACTTCCACATCAGAGCAGCTATCACAAACAATTTTGGTTTCAAGTTGGCACCACAACATTGGATTATGATAATAATTGTTATAAATATAAGATTCATGAGTAGTTAAATTAGACAATAAACCACAATACAAAATATTATTTTTGTTATTTTATTTTGTCAAATTAGAATTTAAAAATTTAAATTGTAAATAGCAAACGCTAAATTAAAGCGACAAACCGATAGTAAATTACTGAGTAAAAAGTAATATTTTTGTATGATCTTGATAATGTTGCTTATGTAATCAATATGGATAGTGAAGCGATTTTTTATTGTCAAAAAATAAATAGTATTCTTGATCCATTAATACATGTAGATATTAATTTTTCTAGAAAAAATTAAAAACCCTAATAAAAATGTATTGGTTGAGACTGAAAATGCACCTGCAATTTAGTACATGGTTTTTATGTTAAGAGAGATGCAAGAAAATTTAATGAGTAAAATAAATAAATGTCTTAATGAGATTGAATAGAATTTAGTGAGTAATATAAATGAATCGGAAAATGAGATGTAAGAGAATTAAGTTCAGTCTCAAAATAGGATGTGAAAGAATTTAGTGAGAAAAATAAATAATTCTCAAAATTAATAAGAAAGAGTTTAGGTCAAATTTGAAATGGAATTAAAATTCAATATGAGGTAAAAGTCAAATAAAAAAACTTAAGGAAAAATATGATGCATCAAGGATTGATGTCAACAAATTGAGTGAAAAGATTGAATTGTTTGAGATTAATTGTATACAAGTTAAAATATCCTCCTCAAATTCTGAAAGACTTAGGTCAAATGTAATTCTTTATAAAATGGGGCAGATACTAGATTTGATATATTAGAAAAAGTTGGAAGAGGATTCTTCTAAGAGGAATAGCCAGTTGATGGTTACTAACCAATTTATTAAATACATAGAAATAGCCTAATAAAACTTTGGAATAATTTGAGAATGAATTAAAAAAATAAATGTAATAAATCTGTTTATAATTAAAAAACATTAAAGGGTAAACTCTTTTTATATCATGATCAAGTAAAAGCTGAGATACAAAAAGGAAATGATGTATTTTAAGTTCTTAATAATTATGAATTAGAGAATATTAAGAAAAAGTTAAATAAAGTTTAAAAACTCAGTCTAAATTTAAAGATATTAAGAGACTTCATAAATATGTAAAAGAGAATTATGGAGGTTCAAAAATATGACCAGAACAAATTAACGAATATCACCACAATGTCTCCACTGAGTTTGACAATTTTATAAGGGAATGAAAGAAAGGCATATAATACATAAAGAAGAAAATAAAAATTATCTTTAAGATTTAATTGTGCATCTGAATATGCTCAAGTATATGAGTGAATTAAAAAATAGAAGAAATGCTTACTACTGCTCTAAAATGTAGTAATCTCTCATCTTCAGATTGTGAATATGGCAGATAAAAAAATCTGAATATTATGAACATAACACAATAATAAAGTTAATATTAATAGTATTTATATCAAAATATGACTAGTGTTACTTCTCTATGGCATAATTCGAATGCATTAGCCAATCTTGATAAAGCAGAAGTTTTATCTAGAAATTGCATTATATTAATGTTAGTAAAATAAAAATCTTTAATTAAGATTTTTATGAAAATCCAGTACAAACTTTTTTAGTCTAAAACAACATTTTGCATTAAGTCATTTGAATGAAAGCAAAAAATAGCTATGCTTCCAAATATTGGTGGCCATTTTTTGTATATAATCTCCAATTGGGTGCCAAATTATGATCAAAAGGAGCAAACTCAAACAGCAACATTAGTTATGATGGCTGCAGTAATGTGAAAGTGTGACTATCACCCATGACTTGCAATGGCCTATATACAAGTTTTGTATTTTCAAATGAGTTAAAACTATTCCATACTTTAATAATAGTTTCAAATTTAATAAAATAATGAATTTCTCAGATTCTTTAAGACTATGTGTACTCTTGGTCTTATTGCATTTCAATAAAATTCATTGTACATGTATTTCTTCTAATTGTAATATGTAATTAAGAGTAACCGAATCAGTGTTTTAAAGCTAAGGCTAGTAATTTTAAATATAATGTTAACTAATGATTTATCTCAGAATTACATAAAATAGGAAAATAAATGCATAGATGTTATAAACACTATCATACCCAATACTTTTATATTTCTCTTAACATCAATAACAATAATGATGTATTGAATCTAAATACATTTATGTGTTATCTAATATTTTAAATATGACCTTTATTCTGTAAATATGCAATGAAGATGCTTCTTTTATAATGACAATAGAGAAATATTAAAAAATTACAATTGTTTTATTATGAAATATAAATAAATGACAAAATCAAATGATAACCATAAAGAAAATTATATACATTTTCAAAAAAAAAATATTAGTATTTGTTTCTAATTCTAATTTTAAACATGGGATATGAATCATGTATTATCATAAATAATTGTGATGACATTAATATTAAACATAAGTAGGTTGCCTATTCAAATAATTTTTAATTTAAATACTAGAGAATAATAATCATAATGATAATACATAGTAAAGGTTTTATAGGTGTCCTTTATTAGTTGGTTTCCATAACTAATCAATTATTAATCAACCTCATTTAGTAATGCTAGAGAAGTTTTCACTCTTTTAAAAGAAGAAAGAATGATTATAGTTTAGCATACCTAAATGATATTAATGACCCAAAGTTTAATTTTATCACCTCAGCATCCTTTCTTGATTCATTTGCAGGCTTAAATGTTAGGAGTAATATTGTATTATCAAAATATATTTGGATCACTAAGTTTAAGTTGCCTTATTACTTATTATATAATATTTAAAATTAATATTAACAAATAAGAATAATGAATAAAATGTCCCTTACTGATCTGCTTATCTCAATAAGTGTAATTAACCCCATTTAATTTTGAGGTTGAAACTTAATAACCCATAAAACATATAATCATTACAATATAATAAAGGGTTATATTACTTTAACTCTCTCATAGATCTGCATTTTTTGATGTTTTTCTTTGTCTGACACATCAACATAAAATACATTATAAAATGATTATTACTGATCACAAAATAATAAATTTGACTTCATTTCATGGATTCTTTTGTTCACTATGGAAATAAATTTTAAATTTTCACATTTTGTTTGTGTAAATATTAAAAAAATCAGATCGTAATCAAAACAGAAACTTTACATGTCATAGTTTTTAGAAAGATTATATTCAGTTTTCAAAATCAATGAAATATTTCTTATTATTTTTAAACATCAAAATGAATAATTATTTATTTATCTAATATCTAATGAATTATGCTTTGAAAGTTTAAATTTTTTAAATATTTATTGCAAAATTATGATATTTTCATACTTATAAGTATAAGTAGCTTGCTTATGTAGAAACTAATCCTGTAAATTCTTTGAGGCTGTGTCACTGCCAATATAATGTTACATATTTGAAAATAAAGTATTTCAAGTCAAAATAAATTATGAATAATTTATATATCTTGATATCTAATAAATATAAAGTAAATTATTTTAAAAAATATCTAAAACCATAAAAAAATTCCAAAAAACACATTTTGTTTATTGAAACCATTTTCTTTCAAAAATGTTGTAAAATGCCAATTATTTTACAGCTTTGGCAAGAGACAATGGCTCAGCATCTAGGGCTGTTGTAAGAGTGGGCATTTTAATTTTCCCACTTTCTAGCATAAATTTTTTAATGAAAATTTATTACAATAAAATATATCATTTTACATGATTTTTAACGTGTAATACTTACAAAAAATTCACCAGGGGTGAATTTGTCAAAAGGTGAACTTCTGTCATCCCAAGAAATTGAAAGGTTAATAGTTATTTACATGTACACAATTCAAATCTAATATAATATCACCAATATTAATATTAAATTTAATAATACTTATACATTAGTATAAATAATATTTGAGTAAACTTATATACTTTATTATATTAATATTGCAACATTACTACTTATAATATTAAGTTTCGAAAAAAGAAGCAATTGTTGTAATCTAAGCTAAATAATCCATCAATTTATTCTCCTATCAAATTTTTACACAAAATATATTATTCAAAAATATTCATTTATGTGCAGTCACATCAACTGCATAATGTACTATTAATATATAGTGATGCTAACCATTTTCATTCTTTGTCTTTTATATGTATCCTTTATGTTTAATCTCATTTAAAATATATAGAAAATGCCCTTTTTTGTAACTAACATA
This sequence comes from Epiperipatus broadwayi, assembly GCA_028023455.1. NCBI lineage: Eukaryota > Metazoa > Onychophora > Udeonychophora > Euonychophora > Peripatidae > Epiperipatus > Epiperipatus broadwayi. Next base: position 5,942,767 of record JAQFVV010012442.1, read on the forward strand.
TAAGAAACATCCATAATATGTTTTATTATTAAATATTAGATCCTATTTATGTCACATCTTATTTCTAAATAAAATTGTTTTAAAACAAGATAAATATGTGCAATAGGTATAGTTTTCAAACATTTTAAATCCCCTGTATTACTAAATCCAAATAATGAATATAATCTATCTTATTACTAAAAGGCCAATTTAATTCTTTAAGTGCCTTATAAAGATATAAATATTTTATCTCAATTAAATATTGATACACAAGGATATTTAATTGCTTATCACATATAAATTATCAGTCAAGTTGATGATTAGCATTAACCAAAAATATATCTTCATTATGTTGCCATGACAATACTCAGATAAATGAGTGTGGAGTGAAAATAAATATTTTAAACAGATTAAATTTAAATCTGATTAGACATTTTTAATAAACGGTTATGATAAACTGTTTGAATGTAGATTATTATTACGTTTTCATTATTTTATATGTGCTGTTAAATTCAGACTTTAATTACATTAAGTAATACTGAAATAATGTAGTATTGGGGAAGTGATAGATAGTTTATATTTGAATTTTTAACTCGTGATATACATGGATTCTCTTTTATAAATATTGGTATTTAGAAAATGTCTAAGTTAATAAGTATTGAATTTATTTTTTCATCTATGTGTAAATTAAACATGTTTGTTTATAAGCAATTTGACATCACTGCTAAAATCAATTTCATGATTTTTGGTTAATTAATTTTAGATTCCAGTTTATACAACATTGTTGCTTTCATATCTTACAGTCCATGCAATTAAATTCTGATTTTATATGTATTTGTGCTGCAGAAAGAATGTCATATTGGGGGATTGATAAATCATTCTACCTTTTAACAATACTAAACAATGGTAAAAATCAATATAATATTTGGGTAACATTATTATAATAAAGGTGTTAAATCTGTACAATCACTCTATTCAGTAGATTATCATTAATTTAAAAAGATTGAGATTTTTGTCAAAGCAAAGCAGTCTATAACTAAACAATACCAAACAATACCTATAATTTCAATCTGGTTTGTCAATGCAATATTTATATTATAGTTGTGCATACCTTCAGTCATTTATCTATAAAGGAAAGAACAATGAATATAATATTATAAAATACTGTAAAATTCACGAATTGAAATATTTGAAAATGTGATGTAATATTTGAGAAATATAATCAATTGATCTTCTAATAGGATAATGTTTATTAAGGAGCAAAGATTAATTGGGGAGAGATAAACACAATTCTTACAATTCAATCTCTCAACAAACTTGGTTTATTAGTCTTTTTCTGGAATAGATTGGTAAATTATTGATGAATTAACATAATCACCACATTGTATCATTACAAATATATATTTGATATGGAATAAAAATTTAAAAATATTAGATATATAATCATGAAGAAACGGGTTTAATTGATGCATACAATAATAAAATATCTATCTAAAACATAAACATTTATTGATTTTTTTTGTCCTTTATAACTTGATAATAGGTTTTTGTGTATAAGTGTAGATGGAAACTTATCAAAACCCAACATTGGGGCCAAAAATTGGTCAAAAGCCCCATGATCAATTGAGATGCAGGGCAATGACTACTCAGGTTTTTCCATGCTCACCAGGATTGGATAGTTTTATGCCAACAAGTTCCAGCTGCTTGTCCTTTCAGACTAATGTAACACTTTCATATTTGGGGATTCTGACCAGCATAACATCATTGAGGCCAAAATTTTTTTAAATATTTTTTTTCATGACTGAATGCCACCTAGCCTGCATGAGATTACCAATTTCCTGTTGCTTCATCTATGTCCATTTATTGTTCCTATTGCTAAGAAAATGATTGATTTCCTGGCTGGTGGCAGCTGAGAGATTGCTGGGATTTTCTCAATCCCTGTATTCTTTTTTATTAAGAAACCTGAGGGACAACATGAGTTGAAAAATCTCTGGCCAATTTCCATGGTCCTGCTGCTGATAAAGATTATTGAAGGCATCCAAAAGATTACTGGCATTTTCCTGATCCTTATAGTCTTTCTTATTAAAAAACCTGAGGGACCACATGAGTTGAAAAATCTCTGGATAATTTCCATGGTCCTGCTGCAGATAAAAACGATTGAATGTTTCATTAAAGAGGATATTCAAAAAAATGTCATCAGAAAGTTATCATCTTTTCAGTTTGTGAAGAGGAGGAGCTTGACTGCCAATGCTGTCAGCAGATTTTACCTTCTGATTGATCATGTCGACAGGAAAAAGAAGACCTGACAGTTGCACTTAAACTCAACATTTTGAGAACCTTTGATTGTGTCAGAATTGACATGGTTCTTATTGTTCTAGAGGTAACTCCAAGTGCCATTGACATAATTTCAGATGATTGAGAGCCTTTTTAAAATTACAGTGTTTCTCTCACTGTATGGAAGAGTTGCTCCAAGTATTTGGTCCTGTGTTTCCATCCTTCAAGGCTTGCCACTAAGTGCACTGTTTTTAGTAAACCCATTGCTCTTATGCACTGAGACTATCCTCCCTGGGACAGCCATTCTTTACTGAGAGAGTGCATTTTTCACATTTCTTATATGGATGATGCTAATCTCAGGTAGATTTAAAGCTCCCCCATCTATTATGAGAAAAGCACAATAAATTCATTTGCCAAGGTCAACCTTTCTTTGTTGAGAAAGGTTATGCTCTTTAATGCAGTTATATTACCCAAAATAATATATTAATTGGCCAGCTTTTCCCTGACAAATGTTTTAATCAGAAAGGTAGAAACACTATGTAGAAAATTGTTCTGGAGAAAGAGCCCCTGCTGCAAATGCCCACATCACTTAAATGAATTAAAGCTTCACTCAATAAAAGTATTCCTAATCCAGAGAACCCACAATAAGATTTTTAAGGATAATGAGAAAATGGAAAGTCCACTTCCTTTAGTGAAGGTAGAACACATTGATCATCCACCTCCTGGACTAGAAAAATTTGGTTATAACAATAGTTGACAATGATGGTCAATAACATCACACCATCTAGTTCCATGTTTCATGAGAAATTATTTTACTGGAATTCCTATCAGTTGAGCCACATCAGAAAATCCAAAGCAGAAAATTTTCTTCCAGTCAGGATACTTTGGCTTATGAAAATGACTAAGTTTTAAAACTCGAATATAAGTTTGTGAATATTTTAGTGAAGAACAACTTTGTAGCCCTGCCTAATGCTATCTTTTTTGTCACCAGAGGGGACACAATATTGGTTCTATCTGTCCCCTGTGTAGAAGACAAGATTAGTTCGTAACCCATATATTTAATCAATGTGAATTGTGGACTCCTTTTTGTAAGATAGTCTTAGAAAGAATTATGGGACTTGACTTGAGCTGTATTCACATGAATTATTTGAATAAATTTTTGGTGTTATCTGACTGGCTACATTTATAAACTTTGTTATCTGGACAATATGTTGCCAAATTTTATTTGAAAGTGATTTGGACTGTGCTGTGGAAGAACTATTACTTATGTTGCTTCATAAATCAAAGGCAAGTGTTATAAGAACTTGTCGGACATGGCTTGCAGACCAAACATGGAGTCCACTAAATCTTTAAAAATATTCATTGATCTTTACTGTTTATCTGGCTTCATAATATATAAAACTGATCTTTGCAAAGTCATAAACTGGAATACCTGGTTTCTGCTGTACTTCAATTCATTTGTTGATCATTACTGAAAGATCATTTCTACTAACACCTTTAATTTATGCTAGATGTAAACAAAATTGAGATCCTTACATTTTAATTGTTGTGGGTGGACCTCACTTAATTATCATGTGAATTTGGTCAAAGGTATGTTTGTTTTTCACATTATGTTGACTCACAATGTAAGTTCTGTCATTGAGTAATTATATTGTATTTCATATCCACATAGGTTTGTATTATAATATATTATAGTCTTCACAAATTATGTAATATGTAACCCTATGTTGTTAATAATTGTTAGTATAATATATGTAGTATAATATGCATTCATTGTTTAAGTTGCATATGTGGTAGCTTGGTTTGTCTAGCCTTTGTAACTCTAGATAAACCATATATATATATATATATATATATATATATATATATATATATATGTCCAAAAGATGGCACTATACCAAAACCGCCGAACAAGTGTAAGATTTGTTTTACATAAACGAAAAAAGAGTCAGAAATTAACTACCTCTTTCATTTGCTCACTCCCAGATCAGCTGATTTCAAGCTGGTTTGCTATCTTCAGTGGGAGATAGAGTATAGAAACTAGATCTAAAACACTGACTCTCAAGTGTTTATGCAAAACGTTTCTATCAGATTGCAAGCGTGAATTTTTCAGACCGGTAAAGTCTTCAAACCCAGCCTAGCAAGCTAGATATTTATATGGGTCTGATCTCAGTTCAGAATCACCATATAATCAAAGTCTCTGCAATATATATCATTGCAAGAAAACTCTAAAGGTACATTTGTGAAAAAACAAATACAAGTTAATCACGTAACCTGCTATCACTTGTTATTTATGTCCAAAAGATGGCGCTATACCAAAACCGCCGAACAAGTGTAAGATTTGTTTTACATAAACGAAAAAAGAGTCAGAAATTAACTACCTCTTTCATTTGCTCACTCCCAGATCAGCTGATTTCAAGCTGGTTTGCTATCCTCAGTGGGAGATAGAGTATAGAAACTAGATCTAAAACACTGACTCTCAAGTGTTTATGCAAAACGTTTCTATCAGATTGCAAGCATGAATTTTTCAGACCGGTAAAGTCTTCAAACCCAGCCTAGCAAGCTAGATATTTATATGGGTCTGATCTCAGTTCAGAATCACCATATAATCAAAGTCTCTGCAATATATATCATTGAAAGAAAACTCTAAAGGTACATTTATGAAAAAACAAATACAAGTTAATCACGTAACCTGCTATCACTTGTTATTTATGTCCAAAAGATGGCGCTATACCAAAACCGCCGAACAAGTGTAAGATTTGTTTTACATAAACGAAAAAAGAGTCAAAAATTAACTACCTCTTTCATTTGCTCACTCCCAGATCAGCTGATTTCAAGCTGGTTTGCTATCCTCAGTGGGAGATAGAGTATAGAAACTAGATCTAAAACACTGACTCTCAAGTGTTTATGCAAAACGTTTCTATCAGATTGCAAGCATGAATTTTTCAGACCGGTAAAGTCTTCAAACCCAGCCTAGCAAGCTAGATATTTATATGGGTCTGATCTCAGTTCAGAATCACCATATAATCAAAGTCTCTGCAATATATATCATTGCAAGAAAACTCTAAAGGTACATTTATGAAAAAACAAATACAAGTTAATCACGTAACCTGCTATCACTTGTTATTTATGTCCAAAAAGATGGCGCTATACCAAAACCGCCGAACAAGTGTAAGATTTGTTTTACATAAATCTAAAAAAGAGTCAGAAATTAACTACCTCTTTCATTTGCTCACTCCCAGATCAGCTGATTTCAAGCTGGTTTGCTATCCTCAGTGGGAGATAGAGTATAGAAACTAGATCTAAAACACTGACTCTCAAGTGTTTATGCAAAACGTTTCTATCAGATTGCAAGCGTGAATTTTTCAGACCGGTAAAGTCTTCAAACCCAGCCTAGCAAGCTAGATATTTATATGGGTCTGACCTCAGTTCAGAATCACCATATAATCAAAGTCTCTGCAATATATATCATTGCAAGAAAACTCTAAAGGTACATTTATGAAAAAACAAATACAAGTTAATCACGTAACCTGCTATCACTTGTTATTTATGTCCAAAAGATGGCGCTATACCAAAACCGCCGAACAAGTGTAAGATTTGTTTTACATAAACGAAAAAAGAGTCAGAAATTAACTACCTCTTTCATTTGCTCACTCCCAGATCAGCTGATTTCAAGCTGGTTTGCTATCCTCAGTGGGAGATAGAGTATAGAAACTAGATCTAAAACACTGACTCTCAAGTGTTTATGCAAAACGTTTCTATCAGATTGCAAGCGTGAATTTTTCAGACCGGTAAAGTCTTCAAACCCAGCCTAGCAAGCTAGATATTTATATGGGTCTGATCTCAGTTCAGAATCACCATATAATCAAAGTCTCTGCAATATATATCATTGCAAGAAAACTCTAAAGGTACATTTATGAAAAAACAAATACAAGTTAATCACGTAACCTGCTATCACTTGTTATTTATGTCCAAAAGATGGCGCTATACCAAAACCACTGAACAAGTGTAAGATTTGTTTTACATAAACGAAAAAAGAGTCAGAAATTAACTACCTCTTTCATTTGCTCACTCCCAGATCAGCTGATTTCAAGCTGGTTTGCTATCCTCAGTGGGAGATAGAGTATAGAAACTAGATCTAAAACACTGACTCTCAAGTGTTTATGCAAAACGTTTCTATCAGATTGCAAGCGTGAATTTTTCAGACCGGTAAAGTCTGATCTCAGTTCAGAATCACCATATAATCAAAGTCTCTGCAATATATATCATTGCAAGAAAA